>JBAIZL010000005.1:199167418-199422418 GCA_036971475.1 Prosapia bicincta
CTTGTTTGTCACCATTATTCAAACCACTAAACGCATACAGAACTGTACAACACTTGTCGGATATCGAGTAAATAAATGCTACCTGTGGATAATACTGTAGGGCCTACAATACACTGTTTAATCCAATTGTTACAACCGTTTAGCCAGCCTGCATTCAATTAGAACACTTGTTTGTCACCAGTATTCAAACCACTAAACGCATACAGAACTGTACAACACTTGTCGGATATCGAGTAAATAAATGCTACCTGTGGATAATACTGTAGGGCCTACAATACACTGTTTAATCCAATTGTTACAACCGTTTAGCCAGCCTGCATTCAATTAGAACACTTGTTTGTCACCATTATTCAAACCACTAAACGCATACAGAACTGTACAACACTTGTCGGATATCGAGTAAATAAATGCTACCTGTGGATAATACTGTAGGGCCTACAATACACTGTTTAATCCAATTGTTACAACCGTTTAGCCAGCCTGCATTCAATTAGAACACTTGTTTGTCACCATTATTCAAACCACTAAACGCATACAGAACTGTACAACACTTGTCGGATATCGAGTAAATAAATGCTACCTGTGGATAATACTGTAGGGCCTACAATACACTGTTTAATCCAATTGTTACAACCGTTTAGCCAGCCTGCATTCAATTAGAACACTTGTTTGTCACCATTATTCAAACCACTAAACGCATACAGAACTGTACAACACTTGTCGGATATCGAGTAAATAAATGCTACCTGTGGATAATACTGTAGGGCCTACAATACACTGTTTAATCCAATTGTTACAACCGTTTAGCCAGCCTGCATTCAATTAGAACACTTGTTTGTCACCATTATTCAAACCACTAAACGCATACAGAACTGTACAACACTTGTCGGATATCGAGTAAATAAATGCTACCTGTGGATAATACTGTAGGGCCTACAATACACTGTTTAATCCAATTGTTACAACCGTTTAGCCAGCCTGCATTCAATTAGAACACTTGTTTGTCACCATTATTCAAACCACTAAACGCATACAGAACTGTACAACACTTGTCGGATATCGAGTAAATAAATGCTACCTGTGGATAATACTGTAGGGCCTACAATACACTGTTTAATCCAATTGTTACAACCGTTTAGCCAGCCTGCATTCAATTAGAACACTTGTTTGTCACCATTATTCAAACCACTAAACGCATACAGAACTGTACAACACTTGTCGGATATCGAGTAAATAAATGCTACCTGTGGATAATACTGTAGGGCCTACAATACACTGTTTAATCCAATTGTTACAACGGTTTAGCCAGCCTCCATTCAATTAGAACACTTGTTTGCTTCAGCATTATTCAAACCACTAAACGCATACAGAACTGTACAACACTTGTCGGATATCGAGTAAATAAATGCTACCTGTGGATAATACTGTAGGGCCTACAATACACTGTTTAATCCAATTGTTACAACCGTTTAGCCAGCCTGCATTCAATTAGAACACTTGTTTGTCACCATTATTCAAACCACTAAACGCATACAGAACTGTACAACACTTGTCGGATATCGAGTAAATAAATGCTACCTGTGGATAATACTGTAGGGCCTACAATACACTGTTTAATCCAATTGTTACAACCGTTTAGCCAGCCTGCATTCAATTAGAACACTTGTTTGTCACCATTATTCAAACCACTAAACGCATACAGAACTGTACAACACTTGTCGGATATCGAGTAAATAAATGCTACCTGTGGATATTACTGTAGGGCCTACAATACACTGTTTAATCCAATTGTTACAACCGTTTAGCCAGCCTGCATTCAATTAGAACACTTGTTTGTCACCATTATTCAAACCACTAAACGCATACAGAACTGTACAACACTTGTCGGATATCGAGTAAACAAATGCTACCTGTGGATAATACTGTAGGGCCTACAATACACTGTTTAATCCAATTGTTACAACCGTTTCGCCAGTCTGCATTCAATTAGAACACTTGTTTGTCACCATTATTCAAACCACTAAACGCATACAGAACTGTACAACACTTGTCGGATATCGAGTAAATAAATGCTACCTGTGGATAATACTGTAGGGCCTACAATACACTGTTTAATCCAATTGTTACAACCGTTTAGCCAGCCTGCATTCAATTAGAACACTTGTTTGTCACCATTATTCAAACCACTAAACGCATACAGAACAGTACAACACTTGTCGGATATCGAGTAAATAAATGCTACTTGTGGATAATACTGTAGGGCCTACAATACACTGTTTAATCCAATTGTTACAACCGTTTAGCCAGCCTGCATTCAATTAGAACACTTGTTTGTCACCATTATTCAAACCACTAAACGCATACAGAACTGTACAACACTTGTCGGATATCGAGTAAATAAATGCTACCTGTGGAAAATACTGTAGGGCCTACAATACACTGTTTAATCCAATTGTTACAACCGTTTAGCCAGTCTGCATTCAATTAGAACACTTGTTTGTCACCATTATTCAAACCACTAAACGCATACAGAACTGTACAACACTTGTCGGATATCGAGTAAATAAATGCTACTTGTGGATAATACTGTAGGGCCTACAATACACTGTTTAATCCAATTGTTACAACGGTTTAGCGAGCCTGCATTCAATTAGAACACTTGTTTGTCACCATTATTCAAACCACTAAACGCATACAGAACTGTACAACACTTGTCGGATATCGAGTAAATAAATGCTACTTGTGGATAATACTGTAGGGCCTACAATACACTGTTTAATCCAATTGTTACAACGGTTTAGCGAGCCTGCATTCAATTAGAACACTTGTTTGTCACCATTATTCAAACCACCAAACGCATACAGAACTGTACAACACTTGTCGGATATCGAGTAAATAAATGCTACTTGTGGATAATACTGTAGGGCCTACAATACACTGTTTAATCCAATTGTTACAACCGTTTAGCCAGCCTGCATTCAATTAGAACACTTGTTTGTCACCATTATTCAAACCACTAAACGCATACAGAACTGTACCACACTTGTCGGATATCGAGTAAATAAATGCTACCTGTGGATAATACTGTAGGGCCTACAATACACTGTTTAATCCAATTGTTACAACCGTTTAGCCAGCCTGCATTCAATTAGAACACTTGTTTGTCACCATTATTCAAACCACTAAACGCATACAGAACTGTGAAACACTTGTCGGATATCGAGTAAATAAATGCTACCTGTGGATAATACTGTAGGGCCTACAATACACTGTTTGATCCAATTGTTACAACCGTTTAGCCAGCCTGCATTCAATTAGAACACTTGTTTGTCACCATTATTCAAACCACTAAACGCATACAGAACTGTACAACACTTGTCGGATATCGAGTAAATAAATGCTACCTGTGGATAATACTGTAGGGCCTACAATACACTGTTTAATCCAATTGTTACAACGGTTTAGCCAGCCTGCATTCAATTAGAACACTTGTTTGTCACCATTATTCAAACCACTAAACGCATACAGAACTGTACAACACTTGTCGGATATCGAGTAAATAAATGCGACCTGTGGATAATACTGTAGGGCCTACAATACACTGTTTAATCCAATTGTTACAACGGTTTAGCCAGTCTGCATTCAATTAGAACACTCGTTTGTCACCATTATTCAAACCACTAAACGCATACAGAACTGTACAACACTTGTCGGATATCGAGTAAATAAATGCTACCTGTGGATAATACTGTAGGGCCTACAATACACTGTTTAATCCAATTGTTACAACCGTTTAGCCAGCCTGCATTCAATTAGAACACTTGTTTGTCACCATTATTCAAACCACTAAACGCATACAGAACTGTACAACACTTGTCGGATATCGAGTAAATAAATGCTACCTGTGGATATTACTGTAGGGCCTACAATACACTGTTTAATCCAATTGTTACAACCGTTTAGCCAGCCTGCATTCAATTAGAACACTTGTTTGTCACCATTATTCAAACCACTAAACGCATACAGAACTGTACAACACTTGTCGGATATCGAGTAAATAAATGCTACCTGTGGATAATACTGTAGGGCCTACAATACACTGTTTAATCCAATTGTTACAACGGTTTAGCGAGCCTGCATTCAATTAGAACACTTGTTTGTCACCATTATTCAAACCACCAAACGCATACAGAACTGTACAACACTTGTCGGATATCGAGTAAATAAATGCTACTTGTGGATAATACTGTAGGGCCTACAATACACTGTTTAATCCAATTGTTACAACCGTTTAGCCAGCCTGCATTCAATTAGAACACTTGTTTGTCACCATTATTCAAACCACTAAACGCATACAGAACTGTACAACACTTGTCGGATATCGAGTAAATAAATGCTACCTGTGGATAATACTGTAGGGCCTACAATACACTGTTTAATCCAATTGTTACAACGGTTTAGCCAGCCTGCATTCAATTAGAACACTTGTTTGTCACCATTATTCAAACCACTAAACGCATACAGAACTGTACAACACTTGTCGGATATCGAGTAAATAAATGCTACCTGTGGATAATACTGTAGGGCCTACAATACACTGTTTAATCCAATTGTTACAACCGTTTAGCCAGCCTGCATTCAATTAGAACACTTGTTTGTCACCATTATTCAAACCACTAAACGCATACAGAACTGTACAACACTTGTCGGATATCGAGTAAATAAATGCTACCTGTGGATATTACTGTAGGGCCTACAATACACTGTTTAATCCAATTGTTACAACCGTTTAGCCGGCCTGCATTCAATTAGAACACTTGTTTGTCACCATTATTCAAACCACTAAACGCATACAGAACTGTACAACACTTGTCGGATATCGAGTAAATAAATGCTACCTGTGGATAATACTGTAGGGCCTACAATACACTGTTTAATCCAATTGTTACAACCGTTTAGCCAGCCTGCATTCAATTAGAACACTTGTTTGTCACCATTATTCAAACCACTAAACGCATACAGAACTGTACAACACATGTCGGATATCGAGTAAATAAATGCTACCTGTGGATAATACTGTAGGGCCTACAATACACTGTTTAATCCAATTGTTACAACCGTTTAGCCAGCCTGCATTCAATTAGAACACTTGTTTGTCACCATTATTCAAACCACTAAACGCATACAGAACTGTACAACACTTGTCGGATATCGAGTAAATAAATGCTACCTGTGGATAATACTGTAGGGCCTACAATACACTGTTTAATCCAATTGTTACAACCGTTTAGCCAGCCTGCATTCAATTAGAACACTTGTTTGTCACCATTATTCAAACCACTAAACGCATACAGAACTGTACAACACATGTCGGATATCGAGTAAATAAATGCTACCTGTGGATAATACTGTAGGGCCTACAATACACTGTTTAATCCAATTGTTACAACCGTTTAGCCAGCCTGCATTCAATTAGAACACTTGTTTGTCACCATTATTCAAACCACTAAACGCATACAGAACTGTACAACACTTGTCGGATATCGAGTAAATAAATGATAATTGTGGATATTACTGTAGGGCCTACAATACACTGTTTAATCCAATTGTTACAACCGTTTAGCCAGCCTGCATTCAATTAGAACACTTGTTTGTCACCATTATTCAAACCACTAAACGCATACAGAACTGTACAACACTTGTCGGATATCGAGTAAATAAATGCTACCTGTGGATAATACTGTAGGGCCTACAATACACTGTTTAATCCAATTGTTACAACCGTTTAGCCAGCCTGCATTCAATTAGAACACTTGTTTGTCACCATTATTCAAACCACTAAACGCATACAGAACAGTACAACACTTGTCGGATATCGAGTAAATAAATGCTACCTGTGGATAATACTGTAGGGCCTCCAATACACTGTTTAATCCAATTGTTACAACCGTTTAGCGAGCCTGCATTCAATTAGAACACTTGTTTGTCACCATTATTCAAACCACTAAACGCATACAGAACTGTACAACACTTGTCGGATATCGAGTAAATAAATGCTACCTGTGGATAATACTGTAGGGCCTACAATACACTGTTTAATCCAATTGTTACAACGGTTTAGCCAGCCAGCATTCAATTAGAACACTTGTTTGTCACCATTATTCAAACCACTAAACGCATACAGAACTGTACAACACTTGTCGGATATCGAGTAAATAAATGCTACCTGTGGATAATACTGTAGGGCCTACAATACACTGTTTAATCCAATTGTTACAACCGTTTAGCCAGCCTGCATTCAATTAGAACACTTGTTTGTCACCATTATTCAAACCACTAAACGCATACAGAACAGTACAACACTTGTCGGATATCGAGTAAATAAATGCTACCTGTGGATAATACTGTAGGGCCTCCAATACACTGTTTAATCCAATTGTTACAACCGTTTAGCGAGCCTGCATTCAATTAGAACACTTGTTTGTCACCATTATTCAAACCACTAAACGCATACAGAACTGTACAACACTTGTCGGATATCGAGTAAATAATTGCTACCTGTGGATAATACTGTAGGGCCTACAATACACTGTTTAATCCAATTGTTACAACCGTTTAGCCAGCCTGCATTCAATTAGAACACTTGTTTGTCACCATTATTCAAACCACTAAACGCATACAGAACTGTACAACACTTGTCGGATATCGAGTAAATAAATGCTACTTGTGGATATTACTGTAGGGCCTACAATGCACTGTTTAATCCAATTGTTACAACCGTTTAGCCAGCCTGCATTCAATTAGAACACTTGTTTGTCACCATTATTCAAACCACTAAACGCATACAGAACTGTACAACACTTGTCGGATATCGAGTAAATAAATGCTACCTGTGGATAATACTGTAGGGCCTACAATACACTGTTTAATCCAATTGTTACAACGGTTTAGCCAGCCAGCATTCAATTAGAACACTTGTTTGTCACCATTATTCAAACCACTAAACGCATACAGAACTGTACAACACTTGTCGGATATCGAGTAAATAAATGCTACCTGTGGATAATACTGTAGGGCCTACAATACACTGTTTAATCCAATTGTTACAACCGTTTAGCCAGCCTGCATTCAATTAGAACACTTGTTTGTCACCATTATTCAAACCACTAAACGCATACAGAACAGTACAACACTTGTCGGATATCGAGTAAATAAATGCTACCTGTGGATAATACTGTAGGGCCTCCAATACACTGTTTAATCCAATTGTTACAACGGTTTAGCCAGCCTGCATTCAATTAGAACACTTGTTTGTCACCATTATTCAAACCACTAAACGCATACAGAACTGTACAACACTTGTCGGATATCGAGTAAATAAATGCTACTTGTGGATAATACTGTAGGGCCTACAATACACTGTTTAATCCAATTGTTACAACCGTTTAGCCAGCCTGCATTCAATTAGAACACTTGTTTGTCACCATTATTCAAACCACTAAACGCATACAGAACTGTACAACACTTGTCGGATATCGAGTAAATAAATGCTACCTGTGGATAATACTGTAGGGCCTACAATACACTGTTTAATCCAATTGTTACAACCGTTTAGCGAGCCTGCATTCAATTAGAACACTTGTTTGTCACCATTATTCAAACCACTAAACGCATACAGAACTGTACAACACTTGTCGGATATCGAGTAAATAATTGCTACCTGTGGATAATACTGTAGGGCCTACAATACACTGTTTAATCCAATTGTTACAACCGTTTAGCCAGCCTGCATTCAATTAGAACACTTGTTTGTCACCATTATTCAAACCACTAAACGCATACAGAACTGTACAACACTTGTCGGATATCGAGTAAATAAATGCTACTTGTGGATATTACTGTAGGGCCTACAATGCACTGTTTAATCCAATTGTTACAACCGTTTAGCCAGCCTGCATTCAATTAGAACACTTGTTTGTCACCATTATTCAAACCACTAAACGCATACAGAACTGTACAACACTTGTCGGATATCGAGTAAATAATTGCTACCTGTGGATAATACTGTAGGGCCTACAATACACTGTTTAATCCAATTGTTACAACCGTTTAGCCAGCCTGCATTCAATTAGAACACTTGTTTGTCACCATTATTCAAACCACTAAACGCATACAGAACTGTACAACACTTGTCGGATATCGAGTAAATAAATGCTACCTGTGGATAATACTGTAGGGCCTACAATACACTGTTTAATCCAATTGTTACAACCGTTTAGCGAGCCTGCATTCAATTAGAACACTTGTTTGTCACCATTATTCAAACCACTAAACGCATACAGAACTGTACAACACTTGTCGGATATCGAGTAAATAAATGCTACCTGTGGATAATACTGTAGGGCCTACAATACACTGTTTAATCCAATTGTTACAACCGTTTAACCAGCCTGCATTCAATTAGAACACTTGTTTGTCACCATTATTCAAACCACTAAACGCATACAGAACTGTACAACACTTGTCGGATATCGAGTAAATAAATGCTACTTGTGGATAATACTGTAGGGCCTACAATACACTGTTTAATCCAATTGTTACAACCGTTTAGCCAGCCTGCATTCAATTAGAACACTTGTTTGTCACCATTATTCAAACCACTAAACGCATACAGAACTGTACAACACTTGTCGGATATCGAGTAAATAATTGCTACCTGTGGATAATACTGTAGGGCCTACAATACACTGTTTAATCCAATTGTTACAACCGTTTAGCCAGCTTGCATTCAATTAGAACACTTGTTTGTCACCATTATTCAAACCACTAAACGCATACAGAACTGTACAACACTTGTCGGATATCGAGTAAATAAATGCTACCTGTGGATAATACTGTAGGGCCTACAATACACTGTTTAATCCAATTGTTACAACCGTTTAGCGAGCCTGCATTCAATTAGAACACTTGTTTGTCACCATTATTCAAACCACTAAACGCATACAGAACTGTACAACACTTGTCGGATATCGAGTAAATAAATGCTACCTGTGGATAATACTGTAGGGCCTACAATACACTGTTTAATCCAATTGTTACAACCGTTTAACCAGCCTGCATTCAATTAGAACACTTGTTTGTCACCATTATTCAAACCACTAAACGCATACAGAACTGTACAACACTTGTCGGATATCGAGTAAATAAATGCTACTTGTGGATAATACTGTAGGGCCTACAATACACTGTTTAATCCAATTGTTACAACCGTTTAGCCAGCCTGCATTCAATTAGAACACTTGTTTGTCACCATTATTCAAACCACTAAACGCATACAGAACTGTACAACACTTGTCGGATATCGAGTAAATAATTGCTACCTGTGGATAATACTGTAGGGCCTACAATACACTGTTTAATCCAATTGTTACAACCGTTTAGCCAGCTTGCATTCAATTAGAACACTTGTTTGTCACCATTATTCAAACCACTAAACGCATACAGAACTGTACAACACTTGTCGGATATCGAGTAAATAAATGCTACCTGTGGATAATACTGTAGGGCCTACAATACACTGTTTAATCCAATTGTTACAACCGTTTAGCCAGCCTGCATTCAATTAGAACACTTGTTTGTCACCATTATTCAAACCACTAAACGCATACAGAACTGTACAACACTTGTCGGATATCGAGTAAATAAATGCTACCTGTGGATAATACTGTAGGGCCTACAATACACTGTTTAATCCAATTGTTACAACCGTTTAGCGAGCCTGCATTCAATTAGAACACTTGTTTGTCACCATTATTCAAACCACTAAACGCATACAGAACTGTACAACACTTGTCGGATATCGAGTAAATAATTGCTACCTGTGGATAATACTGTAGGGCCTACAATACACTGTTTAATCCAATTGTTACAACCGTTTAACCAGCCTGCATTCAATTAGAACACTTGTTTGTCACCATTATTCAAACCACTAAACGCATACAGAACTGTACAACACTTGTCGGATATGGAGTAAATAAATGCTACCTGTGGATAATACTGTAGGGCCTACAATACACTGTTTAATCCAATTGTTACAACCGTTTAGCCAGTCTGCATTCAATTAGAACACTTGTTTGTCACCATTATTCAAACCACTAAACGCATACAGAACTGTACAACACTTGTCGGATATCGAGTAAATAAATGCTACCTGTGGATAATACTGTAGGGCCTACAATACACTGTTTAATCCAATTGTTACAACCGTTTAGCCAGCCTGCATTCAATTAGAACACTTGTTTGTCACCATTATTCAAACCACTAAACGCATACAGAACAGTACAACACTTGTCGGATATCGAGTAAATAAATGCTACCTGTGGATAATACTGTAGGGCCTCCAATACACTGTTTAATCCAATTGTTACAACCGTTTAGCGAGCCTGCATTCAATTAGAACACTTGTTTGTCACCATTATTCAAACCACTAAACGCATACAGAACTGTACAACACTTGTCGGATATCGAGTAAATAAATGCTACTTGTGGATATTACTGTAGGGCCTACAATGCATTGTTTAATCCAATTGTTACAACCGTTTAGCCAGCCTGCATTCAATTAGAACACTTGTTTGTCACCATTATTCAAAACACTAAACGCATACAGAACTGTACAACACTTGTCGGATATCGAGTAAATAATTGCTACTTGTGGATAATACTGTAGGGCCTACAATACACTGTTTAATCCAATTGTTACATGCGTTTAGCCAGCCTGCATTCAATTAGAACACTTGTTTGTCACCATTATTCAAACCACTAAACGCATACAGAACTGTACAACACTTGTCGGATATCGAGTAAATAAATGCTACTTGTGGATAATAGTGTAGGGCCTACAATACACTGTTTAATCCAATTGTTACAACCGTTTAGCCAGCCTGCATTCAATTAGAACACTTGTTTGTCACCATTATTCAAACCACTAAACGCATACAGAACTGTACAACACTTGTCGGATATCGAGTAAATAATTGCTACCTGTGGATAATACTGTAGGGCCTACAATACACTGTTTAATCCAATTGTTACAACCGTTTAGCCAGCCTGCATTCAATTAGAACACTTGTTTGTCACCATTATTCAAACCACTAAACGCATACAGAACTGTACAACACTTGTCGGATATCGAGTAAATAATTGCTACCTGTGGATAATACTGTAGGGCCTACAATACACTGTTTAATCCAATTGTTACAACCGTTTAGCCAGCCTGCATTCAATTAGAACACTTGTTTGTCACCATTATTCAAACCACTAAACGCATACAGAACTGTACAACACTTGTCGGATATCGAGTAAATAAATGCTACCTGTGGATAATACTGTAGGGCCTACAATACACTGTTTAATCCAATTGTTACAACCGTTTAGCGAGCCTGCATTCAATTAGAACACTTGTTTGTCACCATTATTCAAACCACTAAACGCATACAGAACTGTACAACACTTGTCGGATATCGAGTAAATAAATGCTACTTGTGGATAATACTGTAGGGCCTCCAATACACTGTTTAATCCAATTGTTACAACCGTTTAGCGAGCCTGCATTCAATTAGAACACTTGTTTGTCACCATTATTTAAACCACTAAACGCATACAGAACTGTACAACACTTGTCGGATATCGAGTAAATAAATGCTACTTGTGGATAATACTGTAGGGCCTACAATACACTGTTTAATCCAATTGTTACAACCGTTTAGCCAGCCTGCATTCAATTAGAACACTTGTTTGTCACCATTATTCAAACCACTAAACGCATACAGAACTGTACAACACTTGTCGGATATCGAGTAAATAATTGCTACCTGTGGATAATACTGTAGGGCCTACAATACACTGTTTAATCCAATTGTTACAACCGTTTAGCCAGCCTGCATTCAATTAGAACACTTGTTTGTCACCATTATTCAAACCACTAAACGCATACAGAACTGTACAACACTTGTCGGATATCGAGTAAATAAATGCTACCTGTGGATAATACTGTAGGGCCTACAATACACTGTTTAATCCAATTGTTACAACCGTTTAGCCAGCCTGCATTCAATTAGAACACTTGTTTGTCACCATTATTCAAACCACTAAACGCATACAGAACTGTACAACACTTGTCGGATATCGAGTAAATAAATGCTACCTGTGGATAATACTGTAGGGCCTACAATACACTGTTTAATCCAATTGTTACAACCGTTTAGCGAGCCTGCATTCAATTAGAACACTTGTTTGTCACCATTATTCAAACCACTAAACGCATACAGAACTGTACAACACTTGTCGGATATCGAGTAAATAAATGCTACCTGTGGATAATACTGTAGGGCCTACAATACACTGTTTAATCCAATTGTTACAACCGTTTAGCGAGCCTGCATTCAATTAGAACACTTGTTTGTCACCATTATTCAAACCACTAAACGCATACAGAACTGTACAACACTTGTCGGATATCGAGTAAATAAATGCTACCTGTGGATAATACTGTAGGGCCTACAATACACTGTTTAATCCAATTGTTACAACCGTTTAGCGAGCCTGCATTCAATTAGAACACTTGTTTGTCACCATTATTCAAACCACTAAACGCATACAGAACTGTACAACACTTGTCGGATATCGAGTAAATAAATGCTACTTGTGGATAATACTGTAGGGCCTCCAATACACTGTTTAATCCAATTGTTACAACCGTTTAGCGAGCCTGCATTCAATTAGAACACTTGTTTGTCACCATTATTCAAACCACTAAACGCATACAGAACTGTACAACACTTGTCGGATATCGAGTAAATAAATGCTACTTGTGGATAATACTGTAGGGCCTACAATACACTGTTTAATCCAATTGTTACAACCGTTTAGCCAGCCTGCATTCAATTAGAACACTTGTTTGTCACCATTATTCAAACCACTAAACGCATACAGAACTGTACAACACTTGTCGGATATCGAGTAAATAAATGCTACCTGTGGATAATACTGTAGGGCCTACAATACACTGTTTAATCCAATTGTTACAACGGTTTAGCGAGCCTGCATTCAATTAGAACACTTGTTTGTCACCATTATTCAAACCACTAAACGCATACAGAACTGTACAACACTTGTCGGATAGCGAGTAAATAAATGCTACCTGTGGATAATACTGTAGGGCCTACAATACACTGTTTAATCCAATTGTTACAACCGCTTAGCCAGCCTGGATTCAATTAGAACACTTGTTTGTCACCATTATTCAAACCACTAAACGCATACAGAACTGTATAACACTTGTCGATATCGAGTAAATAAATGCTACCTGTGGATAATGCTGTAGGGCCTACAATACACTGTTTAATCCAATTGTTACAACCGTTTAGCGAGCCTGCATTCAATTAGAACACTTGTTTGTCACCATTATTCAAACCACTAAACGCATACAGAACTGTATAACACTTGTCGATATCGAGTAAATAAATGCTACCTGTGGATAATGCTGTAGGGCCTACAATACACTGTTTAATCCAATTGTTACAACCGTTTAGCCAGCCTGCATTCAATTAGAACACTTGTTTGTCACCATTATTCAAACCACTAAACGCATACAGAACTGTATAACACTTGTCGATATCGAGTAAATAAATGCTACCTGTGGATAATGCTGTAGGGCCGACAATACACTGTTTAATCCAATTGTTACAACCGTTTAGCCAGCCTGCATTCAATTAGAACACTTGTTTGTCACCATTATTCAAACCACTAAACGCTTACAGAACTGTACAACACTTGTCGATATCGAGTAAATAAATGCTACCTGTGGATAATACTGTAGGGCCTACAATACACTGTTTAATCCAATTGTTACAACCGTTTAGCGAGCCTGCATTCAATTAGAACACTTGTTTGTCACCATTATTCAAACCACTAAACGCATACAGAACTGTATAACACTTGTCGATATCGAGTAAATAAATGCTACCTGTGGATAATGCTGTAGGGCCGACAATACACTGTTTAATCCAATTGTTACAACCGTTTAGCGAGCCTGCATTCAATTAGAACACTTGTTTGTCACCATTATTCAAACCACTAAACGCATACAGAACTGTATAACACTTGTCGATATCGAGTAAATAAATGCTACCTGTGGATAATGCTGTAGGGCCTACAATACACTGTTTAATCCAATTGTTACAACCGTTTAGCCAGCCTGCATTCAATTAGAACACTTGTTTGTCACCATTATTCAAACCACTAAACGCATACAGAACTGTATAACACTTGTCGATATCGAGTAAATAAATGCTACCTGTGGATAATGCTGTAGGGCCTACAATACACTGTTTAATCCAATTGTTACAACCGTTTAGCGAGCCTGCATTCAATTAGAACACTTGTTTGTCACCATTATTCAAACCACTAAACGCATACAGAACTGTATAACACTTGTCGATATCGAGTAAATAAATGCTACCTGTGGATAATGCTGTAGGGCCTACAATACACTGTTTAATCCAATTGTTACAACCGTTTAGCGAGCCTGCATTCAATTAGAACACTTGTTTGTCACCATTATTCAAACCACTAAACGCATACAGAACTGTATAACACTTGTCGATATCGAGTAAATAAATGCTACCTGTGGATAATGCTGTAGGGCCTACAATACACTGTTTAATCCAATTGTTACAACCGTTTAGCCAGCCTGCATTCAATTAGAACACTTGTTTGTCACCATTATTCAAACCACTAAACGCATACAGAACTGTATAACACTTGTCGATATCGAGTAAATAAATGCTACCTGTGGATAATGCTGTAGGGCCTACAATACACTGTTTAATCCAATTGTTACAACCGTTTAGCCAGCCTGCATTCAATTAGAACACTTGTTTGTCACCATTATTCAAACCACTAAACGCATACAGAACTGTATAACACTTGTCGATATCGAGTAAATAAATGCTACCTGTGGATAATGCTGTAGGGCCTACAATACACTGTTTAATCCAATTGTTACAACCGTTTAGCGAGCCTGCATTCAATTAGAACACTTGTTTGTCACCATTATTCAAACCACTAAACGCATACAGAACTGTATAACACTTGTCGATATCGAGTAAATAAATGCTACCTGTGGATAATGCTGTAGGGCCTACAATACACTGTTTAATCCAATTGTTACAACCGTTTAGCGAGCCTGCATTCAATTAGAACACTTGTTTGTCACCATTATTCAAACCACTAAACGCATACAGAACTGTATAACACTTGTCGATATCGAGTAAATAAATGCTACCTGTGGATAATGCTGTAGGGCCTACAATACACTGTTTAATCCAATTGTTACAACCGTTTAGCCAGCCTGCATTCAATTAGAACACTTGTTTGTCACCATTATTCAAACCACTAAACGCATACAGAACTGTATAACACTTGTCGATATCGAGTAAATAAATGCTACCTGTGGATAATGCTGTAGGGCCGACAATACACTGTTTAATCCAATTGTTACAACCGTTTAGCCAGCCTGCATTCAATTAGAACACTTGTTTGTCACCATTATTCAAACCACTAAACGCTTACAGAACTGTACAACACTTGTCGATATCGAGTAAATAAATGCTACCTGTGGATAATACTGTAGGGCCTACAATACACTGTTTAATCCAATTGTTACAACCGTTTAGCCAGCCTGCATTCAATTAGAACACTTGTTTGTCACCATTATTCAAACCACTAAACGCATACAGAACTGTATAACACTTGTCGATATCGTGTAAATAAATGCTACCTGTGGATAATGCTGTAGGGCCTACAATACACTGTTTAATCCAATTGTTACAACCGTTTAGCCAGCCTGCATTCAATTAGAACACTTGTTTGTCACCATTATTCAAACCACTAAACGCATACAGAACTGTATAACACTTGTCGATATCGAGTAAATAAATGCTACCTGTGGATAATGCTGTAGGGCCGACAATACACTGTTTAATCCAATTGTTACAACCGTTTAGCGAGCCTGCATTCAATTAGAACACTTGTTTGTCACCATTATTCAAACCACTAAACGCATACAGAACTGTATAACACTTGTCGATATCGAGTAAATAAATGCTACCTGTGGATAATGCTGTAGGGCCGACAATACACTGTTTAATCCAATTGTTACAACCGTTTAGCCAGCCTGCATTCAATTAGAACACTTGTTTGTCACCATTATTCAAACCACTAAACGCTTACAGAACTGTACAACACTTGTCGGATATCGAGTAAATAAATGCTACCTGTGGATAATACTGTAGGGCCTACAATACACTGTTTGATCCAATTGTTACAACCGTTTAGCGAGCCTGCATTCAATTAGAACACTTGTTTGTCACCATTATTCAAACCACTAAACGCATACAGAACTGTACAACACTTGTCGGATATCGAGTAAATAAATGCTACCTGTGGATAATACTGTAGGGCCTACAATACACTGTTTAATCCAATTGTTACAACCGTTTAGCGAGCCTGCATTCAATTAGAACACTTGTTTGTCACCAGTATTCAAACCACTAAACGCATACAGAACTGTACAACACTTGTCGGATATCGAGTAAATAAATGCTACCTGTGGATAATACTGTAGGGCCTACAATACACTGTTTAATCCAATTGTTACAACCGTTTAGCCGGCCTGCATTCAATTAGAACACTTGTTTGTCACCATTATTCAAACCACTAAACGCATACAGAACTGTACAACACTTGTCGGATATCGAGTAAATAAATGCTACCTGTGGATAATACTGTAGGGCCTACAATACACTGTTTAATCCAATTGTTACAACCGTTTAGCCGGCCTGCATTCAATTAGAACACATGTTTGTCACCATTAATTACACGAGATTTTGAGCGATTTATTCCACGCAGAGATTACAAGCACTGACTGTTTAAAAATGGTAAATTACACAATAGAGGCGGATTATCGAGTAATAAAATAAGAGGTCTTTGTTAATTCTTGTAATTTCTTAGGAAAAACAGAACTGACACAGTTGCTATATCAGAAATGAAGTAGGCTACTTAGCGAATTTTGATACACTAAATATTTCTTTGTATAATTGTAGTTTGTGAAATTAAAAGTTTATATAAATTGTAATTTCTTGAAGCCTTTAATCTTATTTCCCAAATAAGTACTTAAAAATTGTGTACTTAAATTTAATGCCCTTTGAGTACTCTTGAATTGTGAATTGTTTTCATGTAAGAAAAATTCAACAATATTAAGAATAACTAGTAGCTCGCGTGAAGATGGAATCAACAAATATTAACATTTTTTTCAAAACATGTCTAATTTTAAGCGTTAGAATGACATTTCATTTTCAATTTTTTTCTGAAGATATAAATTAGCTCTTCCCCTAAAGTTTCAATAGCTAACCCTCTTCTCAAGAAAGAATTTTTGCTGAATTATTGCGTTTACGGCTAGGCTATTACAATATTTTCATAGCGTTTTTTTATAGAGGAGAAGGTTGACATAAATTATTTACACAAATATTTAGACATTTGGCTGAAATTGCCGTTTTAATGTGCATAAATTAAACTGTTACCGCAGGGAAGACTAACGAGTGAAAAGTTATAGACGAAAGTTATTTCAAATAACAATTTCAGACACAGATGTATTAATAAACATCTCAGTCTAATCACTGAATAGACAAACATGATCTAACATAATTACATTGTTGCCGCAGGAAAGACTAACGAGTGAAAAGTCATAGACGAAAGGTATTTCAAATAAGAATTTCAGACACAGATTTATTAATAAACCTTTCACTTTAATCACTGAATAGACAAACGTGATCTAACATAATTACATTGTTGCCACAGGGAAGACTAACGAGTGAAAAGTCATAGACGAAAGGTATTTCGAAGAAGAATTTCAGACACAGATTTATTAATAAACCTTTCTCTTTAATCACTGAATATAAGAACATTATCTAATATAATTAAACTGTTACCGCAGGGAAGACTAACGAGTGAAAAGTCATAGACGAAAGTTATTTCAAATAACAATTTCAGACACAGATTTATTAATAAACATCTCAGTCTAATCACTGAATAGACGAACAAGATCTAACATAATTACATTGTTGCCGCAGGAAAGACTAACGAGTGAAAAGTCGTAGACGAAAATGTTTTCAAATAACAATTTCAGACACAGATGTATTAATAAACATCTCAGACTAATCACTGAATAGACGAACATTATCTAATATAATTAAACTGTTACCGCAGGGAAGACTAACGAGTGAAAAGTCATAGACGAAAGTTATTTCAAATAACAATTTCAGACACAGATTTATTAATAAACATCTCAGTCTAATCACTGAATAGACAAACGTGATCTAACATAATTACATTGTTGCCACAGGGAAGACTAACGAGTGAAAAGTCATAGACGAAAGGTATTTCAAAGAAGAATTTCAGACACAGATTTATTAATAAACCTTTCTCTTTAATCACTGAATATAAGAACATTATCTAATATAATTAAACTGTTACCGCAGGGAAGACTAACGAGTGAAAAGTCATAGACGAAAGTTATTTCAAATAACAATTTCAGACACAGATTTATTAATAAACATCTCAGTCTAATCACTGAATAGACGAACATGATCTAACATAATTACATTGTTGCCGCAGGAAAGACTAACGAGTGAAAAGTCGTAGACGAAAATGTTTTCAAATAACAATTTCAGACACAGATGTATTAATAAACATCTCAGACTAATCACTGAATAGACGAACATTATCTAATATAATTACATTGTTGCCGCAGGAAAGACTAACGAGTGAAAAGTCGTAGACGAAAATGTTTTCAAATAACAATTTCAGACACAGATGTATTAATAAACATCTCAGTCTAATCACTGAATAGACGAACATGATCTAACATAATTACATTGTTGCCGCAGGAAAGACTAACGAGTGAAAAGTCGTAGACGAAAATGTTTTCAAATAATAATTTCAGACACAGATGTATTAATAAACATCTCAGTCTAATCACTGAATAGACGAACATGATCTAATATAATTACATTGTTGCCGCAGGAAAGACTAACGAGTGAAAAGTCGTAGACGAAAATGTTTTCAAATAACAATTTCAGACACAGATGTATTAATAAACATCTCAGACTAATCACTGAATAGACGAACATGATCTAATATAATTACATTGTTGCCGCAGGAAAGACTAACGAGTGAAAAGTCGTAGACGAAAATGTTTTCAAATAACAATTTCAGACACAGATGTATTAATAAACATCTCAGTCTAATCACTGAATAGACGAACATGATCTAACATAATTACATTGTTGCCGCAGGAAAGACTAACGAGTGAAAAGTCGTAGACGAAAATGTTTTCAAATAACAATTTCAGACACAGATGTATTAATAAACATCTCAGTCTAATCACTGAATAGACGAACATGATCTAATATAATTACATTGTTGCCGCAGGAAAGACTAACGAGTGAAAAGTCGTAGACGAAAATGTTTTCAAATAACAATTTCAGACACAGATGTATTAATAAACATCTCAGTCTAATCACTGAATAGACGAACATGATCTAATATAATTACATTGTTGCCGCAGGAAAGACTAACGAGTGAAAAGTCGTAGACGAAAATGTTTTCAAATAACAATTTCAGACACAGATGTATTAATAAACATCTCAGACTAATCACTGAATAGACGAACATGATCTAATATAATTACATTGTTGCCGCAGGAAAGACTAACGAGTGAAAAGTCGTAGACGAAAATGTTTTCAAATAACAATTTCAGACACAGATGTATTAATAAACATCTCAGTCTAATCACTGAATAGACGAACATGATCTAATATAATTACATTGTTGCCGCAGGAAAGACTAACGAGTGAAAAGTCGTAGACGAAAATGTTTTCAAATAACAATTTCAGACACAGATGTATTAATAAACATCTCAGTCTAATCACTGAATAGACGAACATGATCTAATATAATTACATTGTTGCCGCAGGAAAGACTAACGAGTGAAAAGTCGTAGACGAAAATGTTTTCAAATAACAATTTCAGACACAGATGTATTAATAAACATCTCAGACTAATCACTGAATAGACGAACATGATCTAATATAATTACATTGTTGCCGCAGGAAAGACTAACGAGTGAAAAGTCGTAGACGAAAATGTTTTCAAATAACAATTTCAGACACAGATGTATTAATAAACATCTCAGTCTAATCACTGAATAGACGAACATGATCTAATATAATTACATTGTTGCCGCAGGAAAGACTAACGAGTGAAAAGTCGTAGACGAAAATGTTTTCAAATAACAATTTCAGACACAGATGTATTAATAAACATCTCAGACTAATCACTGAATAGACGAACATGATCTAATATAATTACATTGTTGCCGCAGGAAAGACTAACGAGTGAAAAGTCGTAGACGAAAATGTTTTCAAATAACAATTTCAGACACAGATGTATTAATAAACATCTCAGTCTAATCACTGAATAGACGAACATGATCTAATATAATTACATTGTTGCCGCAGGAAAGACTAACGAGTGAAAAGTCGTAGACGAAAATGTTTTCAAATAACAATTTCAGACACAGATGTATTAATAAACATCTCAGTCTAATCACTGAATAGACGAACATGATCTAATATAATTACATTGTTGCCGCAGGAAAGACTAACGAGTGAAAAGTCGTAGACGAAAATGTTTTCAAATAACAATTTCAGACACAGATGTATTAATAAACATCTCAGACTAATCACTGAATAGACGAACATGATCTAATATAATTACATTGTTGCCGCAGGAAAGACTAACGAGTGAAAAGTCGTAGACGAAAATGTTTTCAAATAACAATTTCAGACACAGATGTATTAATAAACATCTCAGACTAATCACTGAATAGACGAACATTATCTAATATAATTACATTGTTGCCGCAGGAAAGACTAACGAGTGAAAAGTCGTAGACGAAAATGTTTTCAAATAACAATTTCAGACACAGATGTATTAATAAACATCTCAGTCTAATCACTGAATAGACGAACATGATCTAACATAATTACATTGTTGCCGCAGGAAAGACTAACGAGTGAAAAGTCGTAGACGAAAATGTTTTCAAATAATAATTTCAGACACAGATGTATTAATAAACATCTCAGTCTAATCACTGAATAGACGAACATGATCTAATATAATTACATTGTTGCCGCAGGAAAGACTAACGAGTGAAAAGTCGTAGACGAAAATGTTTTCAAATAACAATTTCAGACACAGATGTATTAATAAACATCTCAGACTAATCACTGAATAGACGAACATGATCTAATATAATTACATTGTTGCCGCAGGAAAGACTAACGAGTGAAAAGTCGTAGACGAAAATGTTTTCAAATAACAATTTCAGACACAGATGTATTAATAAACATCTCAGTCTAATCACTGAATAGACGAACATGATCTAACATAATTACATTGTTGCCGCAGGAAAGACTAACGAGTGAAAAGTCGTAGACGAAAATGTTTTCAAATAACAATTTCAGACACAGATGTATTAATAAACATCTCAGTCTAATCACTGAATAGACGAACATGATCTAATATAATTACATTGTTGCCGCAGGAAAGACTAACGAGTGAAAAGTCGTAGACGAAAATGTTTTCAAATAACAATTTCAGACACAGATGTATTAATAAACATCTCAGTCTAATCACTGAATAGACGAACATGATCTAATATAATTACATTGTTGCCGCATGAAAGACTAACGAGTGAAAAGTCGTAGACGAAAATGTTTTCAAATAACAATTTCAGACACAGATGTATTAATAAACATCTCAGACTAATCACTGAATAGACGAACATGATCTAATATAATTACATTGTTGCCGCAGGAAAGACTAACGAGTGAAAAGTCGTAGACGAAAATGTTTTCAAATAACAATTTCAGACACAGATGTATTAATAAACATCTCAGTCTAATCACTGAATAGACGAACATGATCTAATATAATTACATTGTTGCCGCAGGAAAGACTAACGAGTGAAAAGTCGTAGACGAAAATGTTTTCAAATAACAATTTCAGACACAGATGTATTAATAAACATCTCAGTCTAATCACTGAATAGACGAACATGATCTAATATAATTACATTGTTGCCGCAGGAAAGACTAACGAGTGAAAAGTCGTAGACGAAAATGTTTTCAAATAACAATTTCAGACACAGATGTATTAATAAACATCTCAGACTAATCACTGAATAGACGAACATGATCTAATATAATTACATTGTTGCCGCAGGAAAGACTAACGAGTGAAAAGTCGTAGACGAAAATGTTTTCAAATAACAATTTCAGACACAGATGTATTAATAAACATCTCAGTCTAATCACTGAATAGACGAACATGATCTAATATAATTACATTGTTGCCGCAGGAAAGACTAACGAGTGAAAAGTCGTAGACGAAAATGTTTTCAAATAACAATTTCAGACACAGATGTATTAATAAACATCTCAGACTAATCACTGAATAGACGAACATGATCTAATATAATTACATTGTTGCCGCAGGAAAGACTAACGAGTGAAAAGTCGTAGACGAAAATGTTTTCAAATAACAATTTCAGACACAGATGTATTAATAAACATCTCAGTCTAATCACTGAATAGACGAACATGATCTAATATAATTACATTGTTGCCGCAGGAAAGACTAACGAGTGAAAAGTCGTAGACGAAAATGTTTTCAAATAACAATTTCAGACACAGATGTATTAATAAACATCTCAGTCTAATCACTGAATAGACGAACATGATCTAATATAATTACATTGTTGCCGCAGGAAAGACTAACGAGTGAAAAGTCGTAGACGAAAATGTTTTCAAATAACAATTTCAGACACAGATGTATTAATAAACATCTCAGTCTAATCACTGAATAGACGAACATGATCTAACATAATTACATTGTTGCCGCAGGAAAGACTAACGAGTGAAAAGTCGTAGACGAAAATGTTTTCAAATAACAATTTCAGACACAGATGTATTAATAAACATCTCAGACTAATCACTGAATAGACGAACATTATCTAATATAATTACATTGTTGCCGCAGGAAAGACTAACGAGTGAAAAGTCGTAGACGAAAATGTTTTCAAATAACAATTTCAGACACAGATGTATTAATAAACATCTCAGTCTAATCACTGAATAGACGAACATGAGCTAACATAATTACATTGTTGCCGCAGGAAAGACTAACGAGTGAAAAGTCGTAGACGAAAATGTTTTCAAATAACAATTTCAGACACAGATGTATTAATAAACATCTCAGACTAATCACTGAATAGACGAACATTATCTAATATAATTAAATAAAATAGGTTAAGTAGCTAATGAAAAAAAAATTTCCAGAGATATGAGTAAGTACACAGGCGCCAAATATGTTCATAGTTCAACAGCTATGAGTTTCATTGTTCAAATTTTTTAAACAAATTTTCTATTTGCGACTCTAAAACTCAGAATGGGATAACATATGTGACGAAATTATTGTATTTTCTCGTCGATATTGCTAGTAAAAGAAAGAAAAATACGTTGCTTCTAAGAAATATTAAGTATGATAATGAATTGGCATGAAAGTATTCTAATCTTTATCGCAGTTGCAGATAAGCATTAACAACACCATTTACCGTAATAACATGCTAACTGTATAATACCGCTAGTAGGTTTCGTTACATTTATACTCGAAGGCAGTGGTTCTCGGTAAATGTTTTGCATTTTTTACAGCTCGGTAAGTTGTTTATTTGCAAAAACCATTATTTATAAATAAATTTAAAAATCAACTGATCTTTATTGACTTATATAAACACTATATTTTCCTGTTTTATTGTTACTATCATAAATACACATACACACGTGCTCGTGCACCCACGCACGCACGCACGCACCCACACACACACACACACACACACACACACACACACACACACACACACACACACACACACACGAATTTACAATTCTATATAAATATCAAAGATCACTCTTAATTAAAAATTCTAAAACGTAGGGCTATATTAAATTTAATATTCACTAGGCTACGCGTAAGTTTACATTTCTCCTAAGACATATTTTTTCGTTTATTTTATACCAGGGGTCCTCACTAGGAATACTTTGAGAGCCAAACATTTTGCATAAAATTTTCCTGAGGGCCGCAAGTACAAGAGGCACTAAATAACTGACAAACAATATGATTATAACATACGTTTATTACATTACCAACATAAATAAACTGTTTTGCGCATAAAAAAGTTTGAAAATGTCTTTTTTTACTTAGTTAATTCTTTGAAGTCGATGGGCGAAATCTTTCACAGTCCTCTAATAAGGCATCTATGTTGGCAGGTTGGGAAGAAACTGAATTTCTTAAAATGTTCTCAACATTCTCACTTGTTAGCCTAGATCTGTACTTGTTCTTTACAAACTTCAGCTTACTGAAAAAACACAATATTTTCTGAGCACATTCAAGTAAGTTAGGAAATTTGTCCTTTTCAACAACCCTCCAAAACTCATAGTGAGCTTTATTCTTCAAAAATACTTTTGAGTTCCGTATCGTTCTGAAGATCGATTAATTCATTTTTTAAATCCATAGCTTCATATCCAAAAACAGAAAGATGAGCTACATTAGCTGGTTTCATTGCCCATGGATTTTCTACCAAGCGAAATGGTTCTTGATACTTCCTGAAGTCACTAAACCTCTGAGACATTTCTTCCTTCAGATCTTTCAACAGTTTTAGTAAATCGGAAACATTTTGACTTTCATCAGGATTTTCATCAAAGAGTGTTTTAACTGAAGGGAAGCTGGAATAATCACTGTTTGATAGTTCTTCAATATACATATTGGGTTTTTGTTCATGTGCAAATACGATACTCATCATCTTAGTTACAATGTTATTATAGTCTCCTTGCAATTTAGTCAGCGTTTCATTCATAATGCCCATTGTGTCAGTAAGAAACGATACTTTAAGCCACCAACTAAAATTATAAACTCCAAGGTACTCTTTGTTCTTTGTAGTCAAAAACAAAGTAATCTCATGTCGAATGCTGAAGAAACGTTCCAAAACTTTACCCTTACTCAGCCACCTAAGTTCTGTGTGGTAAAGCACATCCCCGTATTGGGAAATAAGTTCTTTCAAAAACTCTTGAAAAGTTCTGTGGTTCAGTTCATTTGATCTTATGAAATTCACGATCTTAACAACGTCTTTCATAACACAGCAACAAAAAATATTTTGAGTTCAATCCTAACCGTCTAAGGGCCGCATAAAATCGTTCCGAGGGCCGCATGCGGCCCGCGGGCCGCGTAGTGAGGATGCCTGTTTTATACCCTTCGGTACAAATTAAATAATTATTTACAACTCTAATAACAAATTGAATCACATTTCTTTGTTACAAACAACAAAATATATGTAGTAGGCTTCAGGATTAACTACATTTGCAATTTTTAAATACATAATAGTATAATATTCTTGAATTTTGTAATCCATTACGTTCGGTGAATCTAATTAATCACTTAAACAATAGTTTATGACTATCCGAACTTTAAATTTTGTAAATTTGTTAAAACCCACGTTACCGAAATCATAAGCATCCTCCAAACCATCATTAAACAAAACTATTTCACCCACAACTCAAACTTGTATTCACAACCAGATGACCTGCCCATGGGAAGTCCTATCAGTAGTGTCCTAAGCGAAATTTTTCTACAACACATAGAAAATACCAAGATACTCACAAACAATACACACGCACACAAAATCATTTACTGGCACAGATACGTGGATGATATCATAAGACTATACAGAAGCAACTCCCATCAATGTGAAAAACTCCTCACCTACACTAATAAAATACATCCAAAACTCCACTTCACTTCAGAAATTGAAACCAACCGATCCCTAAATTTCCTCGACCTAACCATAATAAAAAGCTACACACAAAAACACAGCTTCAACATTTACGGGAAACCCACAACTACAGACACTTATCCACAACAAGTCAAACCACCCTAACCAACACAAACACGCTACCTTCAGATCCATGCTCCATAGACTTAAACAAGTCCCAATGACCACAGAAAACATAAACAAAGAACTAGACGCAATTAAATATTGAGCATACACAAATGGATACAACACCACAATAATAGACAAACTATGGTACAAAATACAAAAAACAGTATAATTTAAACTACAGACAAGTAAAACAAATACATCACATTATCATACATAAACAAAATAACAAACAAAATAGCCCACAAATTTAAAAAAATAGGATACAAAATAGCATACAAAACTAATAACAAGTTACAATACAAAATACAACACAACACCAACAACAAAGATAACCTACAAGCACCAGGCTTATACAAACTGAACTGCGACGAATGTAACAAATTCTACATTGGACAAACAGATCTCAGCTTTAAACTAAGAGTCGAGGAACACAAACAGAACACCGACTCAACATTTTACAATCACATAAAAGAAACAGGACACAAATACACAAACATTTACCATAACCTAGAAATCCTACACATCAACAAAAAAGGACCACATCTCAACACACTACTAGAACAATATTAAATTTACAGACACACAAAAACACAAAGTACAAACTATTAAACCAACAAACACAATACAAATCAAACACACTCTTTGATACTATCGACAACCTGCCTTTAAAACCGTCACCGCTTGACCCAACATCTCCAAGCAGAAGATACTGATGAAGATCGGCACATAGCGATCGAAAACGTTCTGTTTCAGTAAGTTTTAACAAATTTACAAAATTTAAAGTTCGGATAGTCATAAACTAATGTTTAAGTGATTAATAATACAATATTTATCCAAGAGAGGTAGGTCACTTTTTCTAACTTACAAAATTTCCGGCCGTCAGTGTATCTCACAATAAGCACAATTTTTCTAACGTAATATACGGATCATTTTGTATCTGGTTAAGTTGGTATGGCGCAGAAGGTCAGCGGTTTGGGAGCTACCCTCCCGAAAGATTATAAGAGCTAGAATCTTTTATCAGTTAGAAAAAATACTTCAAATCGGTCAGTTTTGTAACTAACTTCAAACTCTCGAAACGAAATTAAAATATTTAGCTTCATGATAGTTTTCATGTAACCCAAGAGCTACTACAAATATATGCGTGTACAATAACGTGAGCGATCGCTGCATAATTTGAGAAATAAACTGATGAAGAGCGCCGACGTAAGCGAACTACTTGTGGCTGATTTCCAAGAGAGAATCGCTAAAAACGGCGAGCTTTCTAACGAACTTTTAAAGAAGTTTCAAAGACCCATTATTTCTTAGAGCAGTTGTTTGTAAAAATGAAACCTTAGTGTCTTATTTCTTTCAATCCTTTAACCTGATTTCCTAAATAAATACAGCAGTGTTCATGAACTTAATTTAAAGTTAATTTTGTACTTTTTCAATTCCAAATTTTTATAAAACTAAGAAAAAATGTAATTAATTCATTTTGTGCCTATTTTAAGCTCATAGTGGCCAGTAGTTACGTTTAATTTCCTAACTTCTCCCTTGAGGAAGAAATATCCCCCAGGAGGCTGCTTTATTAGTCTGGTGTAACTAAAGGTTGTTTTTAACTCAGAATCTCAAACAATAAAGCACGGGAGAGTAAAATTATGAGCAGGGAACAATTTTTAAATAATTAAAGGGAATTTCGATTGAACTTGATTAGTTCTTTAAAGTCGTAGCTTATTCAGCAGAAGATAATTGATATGTTTAACTAAGTGAAGATGTAAATGCCCAAAGTGTTTAAGAAGTGCAATACACATCGTGAACCATTTGCATAGAAATGCCACTAGGAAAATGTGGTCCCGGCAAACTATACAAAGATGGTAAGAGCGAATAAGGGTGAATTCTACAGAAATATACATAAGCAGGCAACTATTGTGAATTCCTCATTGGACCTTCGGGTTTCATAATCAAGAATTTATAAATGCGGCGTAATGTTTAATTTAAATAAATGAAACCTTTATCATATAGAGGTTTAACAAGTTAATGGGAAATAATGAAGAATCAATGACGATTTTATCTTAGCACATCTTCTTCTTTTAACTCTCGTCTATGCGTTTTCCCCATTGCCTGTTAATGTACAGGTAGAGGTTTGAAAAAGGAGACTTTCTGAAACGCACGAGGTAGGCAATTTCAGGTAATTAAAAATTATTTAAATAATTTCTATTGTTTAAAATATAAAAGTAAAAACTTATTTAAAATAAAAACGGGACATGAATTTTACAAAAAACTCATGTTTCCCCATGTAAATGCTAATAACACTGTGAAATAGCTGTTCCGATCAAAAAAGATAAAATCTTTTCTTAGATAGGTAAAGTCTTTAAAAATATGATTTATTTTTACAAATGGCATAAATCGAATTTAGAGTGAAAAATTATAATATTAGGTACAACTATAAACAGTTTTATACTAATACATCAAAAGTATTGCTGCTGAGAAAACAGAGGTAAAAACTAGCATTTATATTTATTTATAGTAAAAGAAAAGTGCAAAGCTGTCGCGGCCTTCTATGCAAATTAACGTTTATATGCATAACTTACAATATGTAACTGGTATTTACTCTTAAATGATTTGGATGTTGTTTTTTTGCTCCCACACAAAACTTTACCTCGAAATCACAAAACAGCCGACCTTGAGTAACGAACAGGTTACAAACACGGCAATGCACAGGCACAGCCACTTCACAACATTATCGCAACACGGGCGCGGTGATACTGAAGGCGGTCGTTTAGCATTGTCAACTCCCCACTTGCTATGCAAATTGCTAATGAATGAAGAGCCTCTCTGCCTATCCAAAACGCCTGCTCTGTTGCTCATTGATTGGGTGGACGACCGTTTGTTACTATTTCTGTTATCACTTTATACTAATAACATATTTACGGATTGCTTTTACTATGGTTCTACTTAGTAAAAATCTACAGGCCTATCTTTTCACATCTGGAAGAGTAAATTTTTCATTTATTATTTTTTAGACGCTTAAAGTAAAAAACACTCATCGTGTGGATGAATGAAATAGGGGAAATTTTTGGGAGGGTTAAAACAAGAACATTAATCTCCCCCTGGGGGCTGAGATTGCTCTCTACCGTCTACGTGTTTCCGCTTCATATATATATATATATATATATATATATATATATATATATATATATATATATATATATATACATATATTTATATAAAGAACAAATTAAAATTTTAATTGTTTAATATTCCTGATGATGTTGGTACTGTTAGCCAACGAAAAGCTTTGAATTGTAAATTCAATTATAATTCTTGTATTTGTATTTTGACTTAGTTCTTTATTAATACACAAGAATACATATTGCGATATATATATATATATATATATATATATATATATATATATATATATATAAATATAAAATACGTTTTCTTGTTTAATAATTTAAAACAACACACGTTATTCAAATACAAGAATATTTATTATTTTATATCCAAAGCTTTTCGTTGGCAAACAGTACCAACATCATCCTTTTTTTTCTGGTATTTTCTTGTAAGCCTGTATTTAGTTTACTAATAGCTAGTTCTGTATCTACTATAATATTATTATTTATGTCTGTTTTTATATTAGTTTTATTGTTTTCAAGTAGTTTTATTTCATTATTATTAAATCCAGTATTTGATAGATTAACTACATTAGAGTGAAAATTATGATATTTAATTTCAGGTACATCTTTTATTTGTTTTTCTAACTTCAAAGTTTTTTTAAAGTTTTTTGTTTATTCTATTTATTTTTATATTTCTAATTTTATTTATAAATAAATTGATTTTATTATATTTTTCTTCCCATTTTATGTTATGCATAATAGAAGCTAATTTTATATGTAGCTTATATATTTCAATTGTTAAAGTATTTTTCTTTTGATACAAGTTTTTAATTTCATTCTTAACCCATAATTTTTCAGCTTGTTTACATGTTTTTTGAGCTATATTATTTTTGTTTTTTATTGTAATTTTTGCGTATTTGGGAATTATATTATTTATAATACATTGTTTATTAAAGTATATATTACAGTTAGTATTCATTAGTTGAATTTTACGTTTTTCAAATAAATTAATGTCTTTTGTTAAGGCAACATTACAATTATTAATAGAAATCATTTTAAAATATATTAATATAGAATAGGCTGTATTATATTGTAAATATTTGCTTCTAGTTGTATATTATAAAATATTTGATTGATCCAGTATCAACTTGTAAAGATGAAAATGTTTAGTATAATTACTTTAGAAATGATAAAAATTATATATCTTGAGTTGTTTATAATATCTTTTTCAAATATATGTAATAATACACACAATTCTAGATATTTGATCGATTAATCAGTATGTTAAATATTAAATATGTTATCAAAATTTTTTTGAATTAATAATCAAGTCTCAAATCTAACCTACAATTATAACACTTACATTGATTGCACAACACTTTTTATATAACCCTGTAAGGTTAATTTTATATAAATATAAAATACGTTTTCTTGTTTAATAATTTAAAACAACACAGGTTATTCAAATACAAGAATATTTATTATTTTATATCCAAAGCTTTTCGTTGGCAAACAGTACCAACATCATCCGGGTGTCGATGATGTTGGTACTGTTTGCCAACGAAAAGTTTTGGATATAAAATAATAAATATTCTTGTATTTGAATAACCTGTGTTGTTTTAATATATATATATATATATATATATATATATATATATATAGTAACACACTTTCGTTACAGTTTCACGGTTCTCACAATAACGTAAACATTGATCATGGTTTTACTTTTGAAAATATTAATTTTTACATTTTAGTTTTATTATTTATTAAATGTTTTAATATATTTAGGACGATGTTTAGATATTTTTTATCATGGTTTTATTTTAGTTTTCTATATTTTTACTTCATTGTCTACAAATTGTAATTTTATGAGTTTAAACTTTTGTGATATGAAATTGCAAACACTATATATTTTGATTGCATTACATGATAAATTATTGCACTCTAAAAATATAATCTCCTTGATGTGTGGAAAATGTTTCAATGTCCATCCCTGTCCTTTCCCAATGGATCCAGTTTACATTGCAGAATGTTAATTGAGGAAGACCTGGTCTAGCGTTTTATATTTGTTCAGCATCTATATTATCAATATTCAACAACTTGAAGCAAATAAAACTTCTTAACCACAAATAAATCTTTTTATTTAAACCCTTTTGTTCATTTCAATTGCAAATTAGAAGTATTTATTTTTGTAATACGAATAATTTCCTCTGAAGATGAACCGATTGAAATGTACATAATGGTTTAAATAAAATTATTTATTGGTTGTTAGGAAGTTTTTTTTAGTTAAAATAAAAATCAATAATATTTATATAGTGAAAAATTTTTTCGGTGTTGTTTTTGCCTTCAATTTCATTACATCACCTGTCTCTCTCAAGAGGTTTAACCACCTTAGACAATTCATGGTTTAAACAAATACATGGAATAGGGCCTACTTTCCCCGCTCTACTGTTTTGCATCTTCCAATAGTGGAATCACTATCAACTCCACATGTTTAGTAACAAACTTAGGAAATTTGTCGTAGACATTCCAAAATCTGTTTAAAAAAATGAAACCTCCATATATTGCCCCTATTTCAACTGTGGAGCGTTAACATGCTCCAGCATGTTTAGAAATTATTTTTTTTGGTATTAATTTGTCAAAGGCAAGAACTTTTTTTGTTAAGGACAAGATAAATCTTGTTAATTTTTCGAAAGCGGCTTGGTTTTTGAGTTATAGCCGAATACAAAATTTATATATATATATATATATATATATATATATATTTGTTGATTACGTGAGCTACTAGCTTTCACTAAAACACTTGAAAATATTTACAAACTTGCCTATAGTAGCACTTACTTATAATTGTTGAAGACGGCCGTTTCGGGAGATGTGTCCCATTGTCAACTCAGACGTAACTGATCTCAAGGTTTTCGTAGGTATGTGGGTAGGGTTTATACAGACACTTTAAACTACACTTTGAATTACGGTCTGAGTTGACAATGGGACACATCTCCCGAAATGGCCGTCCTCAACAAATATAAGTAAGTGCTACCTTAGGCAGGTTTGTAAATATTTATGTGTTTTAGGGCAAAATTAATAATTGTTATAGTGAGAATAAAAAAATGTACGAGGTTTGAACATTTTTTTATTTTAGCACAAAACCTTGCGTTCTAAAAAATTTTATAAATTCTAGTTAATTCCTATTGGTTTTTTCTACGTACTCCTTAAATTTTGCAGCCTGGATGGCTAAATATTCATTTAAAATATAAAATACAGTGTATTTGGTTAGATTCTTAGACAAAAGTAAGTAATTGGAAAAATTGTATTGTATAATAATACAAAATTCATTCATTAAGCCTGCTTTTATCTGGTGCCATATGTCAGGGGTACGTGGATTAGGTTAATGAAAAATTAAACTATTGTAATTTCTTTCTGTTTCGTAATCATGCAAGGTTATAATTTAATAATGGAATCTAATTAAATACTTGTGTGGTCGAGTTACTTGGAACCAACAGGTGAATAAGTTTGTCTCACAATTTCGTAGAATTACATCTTTTCTTCACAGAGCACTAATCTAATTTATCATCACTACTCATTGACTTTGATTGGGTTTTAAAGTTGGCTTATTTGAGTGATATTTTTGAAAAACTGAACATCTGGAATAAGTCTGTGCAAGGTAGTGTTTCTGATATTTTCTAAGTTGAAAACAAAACAAGCGCAATGATTTAAAAAAATAACACTTTGGAAAAATGAAATAGAAAACAACTAATACTTTTGAAACATTGAACTAATTTTTGAGAGAAAACAAAAAAAGCATATCTGGTTTTGCTAACCTTAAAGACAGAATACTTCCCAACCGCAGACAAAAAGTTGTATTGGATTCGTGACACCTTTTCGCTTGATGCTATTGAAAGTTTCAGCAACTTGACAACATTCCAGAAGGAACAACTGATTGAACTACCATATGATCAGACGTCAAACAAAATATTTCAGTCTTACGTTGTTAAGATTTTTGGATCAGTGTTGGAAAGGAGTACCAAGAACTTTCAAACATTGGTGAAAAAATTCTTATTGGGTTTTCAACAACTTCTTATTAATTTTTTTAAATTGAGCTTCAAATATATTTCTAAATTGCACTTTTGCTATTACTTGCAAAAAGACTTTTTGTTAACTAAAGGTTGTTAAATTGTTAACTTACACTTGGAGGAAACGTTTTTGTCTTACTTCTTCAGCCTCCTAGTCGTAAGACAAAAACGTTTCCTCCAAGGGTAAGTTAACAATTTAACAATCTTTAGTTAACAAAAAGTCTGGTTGCAAGTAATAGCAAAAGTGTAATAAGTAATTAACAGCAACAAGATTTCGATATTTCTAAATATAGGCCTATTGTGTTTTTCATGTAACAAGTGTTTTTAATTTAACCACCTCCACCTCCCCAAGAGCAAGGGGGTACCCACAATTTTAATTTTTAATTAAGGGGTACAGTCTTTGAAAAGGATTGAAAACCCCTAGCATAAGTGATCCCATCTAAATATTAAAATGTTCTATTTCCTATTATTTGACTCCATCTTCACTTTAGCTGCCAGTTTAACACTGAAAGACATGAGATATACACTATATCAATATATTGATACGTTACACTTGACTTACTTTTTAGATTATTGAGGGTGGCTGTTTGAGGAGATGTATCCCACAGTCTGTATAGTGACATAATGGGAGATGAATTACCGTTTGAGTTGACAATGAGATAAAAACTCCTGAAATGGGTGTCCTCATTAAACAAATAATGTAAGTACTGCCACAGGAAAGTATAACATGTCACAATATGTTTAACTGGTTTAGTCTTTAAAAAAATTTCAATTACGAACTGGTGTCATCAATTATGGCTTTTATTTAATTAATTTTAGTTTTGAAATCAATATCCTTTCAAACCTATTTCTGTACTAAATATTAGTAAGTTAAATCTTAGAGTTTTGTTTAAACTTTTTTTATAGGTAATAATCAGCAATACTTAATTCTACATATATACATTTTGGCTTTTTGTTTCTTGTAAACATATATTAAATTTATTTCAAAATATTGGAAACATTGTAGAAAACTAATATTAGGATATTTAGAACAAATACGGTGCATTTAATCATATGTTACACCACCTAATCAATATACCTATGCTACAGAAAGACTACGACAAAGAACTCAGTAACCATAAAATACATCGCTTAACAAAACGGTTAACAACATACAATCATAGACAACATACTCAGGAAAACGATTGTCTCAGCTATTACATCGGTTAAACCGGCAGGTCATTCTATACACGTTTTGAAGAACACATTACCCAAAGAAATTAAACAAACCCAAAATCCAGCTACGCGAAACACCTAAAAAACACGCCACACATACACACGGACATACATACTAATTTAAATGTTTTCCACACATCAAAACAAAGCAAAAAACTAACAACTTTAGAAAAATACGAGATATAGAAACACTACGCAACAGATAAAGAAAACATATTAAATGATCGCAACATTTTGAGGCCAACAACCTTTTCAATTATATGACACACAACCAAAATAACCCACCCCAACCCACAGTCATAAATCCATCTCGTTACAGCCTTAGTACCTACCATGATGCAGCCAGTAGAGGGTTAGCTTCGTAAAAGGAACGAATGTTTTGAAACGTGTCAGCAAGTAAGCCATTACATATTCACTTAGTTAAGTACTTTTTAAATATAATTTAGAACAATACCTATTTGTTTCAAAAACAAATTATGAAACAGATTTAAGTTTCACTTTTAACAAAGATAAAACAAAAATTATTAATAAAAACATCTACTAAAGGATAAAATATTCAACAAAATTAGTTACAAATAGTTCCATTTTAATTTTGTTCCTATTTTTCCACTGTCATATTTTTAACACAGTATGCTATTATATTCAGTAGTAGGCCTGTAATACAGTGTGCGAGGTTCACGAACTGTATGCACATTTGGGAGTGTGTTTTGTCATTTAGAACGTGTTGTGGATAGTATTTATGGTGATTATATACCTCATAGTTTTCTACTGTGTTAAGTTTTTTGCTTTTATTGATGTAATAAAAGACTTTTAGATTGGTGACTAAGTCAGTCTGTGAGTATAGTGTGTGTTGTATGTGTATGGCAAAATTTGATGTGGGTTGTGTCTTTTTTATCTGTTTTTTGCCAAGATAATACAAAACAAGTGTAATTTTTATAAAAACCTCAAGATGTACAACACAAAAACTGAAAGATTTGATGTTTTCTTTGTAATATAAGTTTTAAAAAATTCAAATTTCAAGAACAAAATATTAACTATTTGGGTTTAATGAAATACATTTAAAAATTAACAAAAGTAAACTAAAACATAATAAAAGATTGGCCAGAATAGAAAACTGTTATAATACTAAAACGCATATCCGTTTCACTATTACTGTACTTGATTATGTCTCTTGTCAAAAGGTTATTAATGTGTCTACTTCTGTTACATTTCTGATATACAACCTGCATTTGAATTAAAGGCAGACTAAGCAGATGTTACTGTATTGACACAGGTGTAAATTAGTGTTCGAAAAAACTTACTCAAATAAATGTTGAAATGAAAGCGTATTTTTATAATATTTTCCATTATTAAAATTAATTGATGTTTTATATAGAATAAAATGCTTAAAGATTATATCTATGGAAGACATTTCAAATTCTAAACGGAAAGCTTATAAATATCACTCTTATTTATACACATATATAGTGCATGAGGTTTAAACATATCTCTGACCTTCAGATCACTAGGGTGGACTGGGCTGCAGTGCAGGGTCAAAACCCAACACTTCAGAAAACATCAGTGTCGTGTTTAAAGTGTAAACAGCTCTAATTAACTAAATGATAATACTGTAATAGTTTGATGTATACATGCTCTTTAAATGTGTTGTTCTGCTTCTGCAAAGAAGAAGACATGATTACGAAAGAGATGATATATCTATTGTATGTTTTCAGTTAGGCTAATAGTCAAATGCTAGAGCAGAACAAGGGACACCGCTAAACCTCTTGCACTGTACAGTAAGTAAAAAACCTGGCAAGGAACAATTAAACACGTCTCAGTGGTAAACCTACAGACTAATACCGACTGCTTAGTGCAGTCAAAACAATTTCGAGGTAAAAAAGTAAATTTTCAATTATTGAATATTTTTATTAACTTCGTATTAAATATTTTCAATTAAAAACATTTCCCAAATGTCATAGCCTCAAAACAATGAGAATAAAAAGAATTTTTCCACTTAAGAGGATGGTCAAAGTTATTCATTTTTCTATCCTATTTTTTACATAAGCTTTTAGTTTTGTTTTTTCCTCCTCTAATTTCTTCTAGTACTATTAATTTCCCTCTACTTTTTTCCACAAAAATACTAGAGGTTTATAATTATTTCCTGATAGAAATTTTGTTTTACATTGTCTTTTTAAAAATTTTTCATTTTTTTTATCCATTCTAACAACTGGTTATCCTCATCTTTAAGGACTCATTTGCTTCTATCTTTATTATCTAATTTCGCTAAATAATCTTCTTCCCAACTGTATCTCATATATTTACACTCAACAGTTTATATAGTAACTTTTATTTCCTATTTTCAATAATTAAAAGTTTGTCTAAAAGTCTTTTCCCGTAATCTCTATTTTCACTTTATCATGATTGCCAACTACAACCTTTTCACTTTCCATTGGAGTTGATTTTATAAGTTTCTGAAATTACTAATATATCACTGATGGTTTCTTTGAATTTCTTAATTCTTTCTATCATTTTATGTTTCATATTCCACTTATGAATCATCCGTTTTTCCCCATAAAGCATCAATAGAGAGAATAGCATATGAAAAGATGCTGAGAGAAAAGACAGAATAAACAATGAGTAAAATATTTTGGAGACTAAGGTTCATGAAAAGAGGTTTGTGCTCTAGATATTGGACTAGATGTTGACTAGATATTGGAACAACTGCTAAAAACAAAGCAAAAAAGAATTTTTACACGACATTTGTGTATCTAAAGTAAACCTATAGTTCGGTACTGAGATCAGAATTATAGAAAGCAACTCACAAATTAGAAAAACAAAGAGAATTAATACAAGCTACAAACAACTTTTACAGAGAATAATGTGTCTATCAGGACGGGGCCAAAATTATTACAAACTTCAAAACAACAAAGGGACTGCTCGAGGACTCTATGCTCTCAACTCTATACAAAATCTACCTAGAAAACACTTTGAAAACATGAAGAAAATATGTTTAGGTTTGAGTATACCAGTGTAAAATGAATACTATACACTTGACTTTGCTGTTGATTCATGATTGTCTAAGACCCAGATAACCTTAATTTTATGACAACCTGAGAAAGCTATATAAAATTATACAAAGTCAAGGCTAAAAAATAACTTCACAAAAAGGGAATACTTATCAGCACCTTAAGAGGAAACAGAAGATCAACAGATAAAAACACTTGTAGATATGTTACACTTGCTATAGTAGCACTAACTTTTATGATTCTTGAGGACGACCATTTCGGGAGATGTATCCCATTGTTAATTCAGACTGTAACTGACCTCTTGGTTGAATCTCTTTATTTATTTTTTAAAGAATAGAAACGAACAATATTTTCCAAATATTTAATACCCATAAACAGGTACATCAATATTGCATGAGGAAGACTTATTAATGATAATGAAATTAATATGCTAAAGAATGATTTAACAGAAGATGCGTTGCTATATAGAGGGTGAAATTTTATCATAAATCTCAAATTATCATACACAATATATCAATTGAAAAAACTGCAAAATGAAGATACCAATAGTAAATAAAATTAAGAAACTAAAGATTTCTAATTTACATTATGACTTGAAAAACCAAAATGTTACAGTATACAAATTATTTATAACTAATATACAAGGATAGGAAATAAGGGTTTGAAAAATCAAAGGAAAAGTAAGAAATAAACTCGTTCTTTATAATTGTCGCCATGTGAGAATTATGAGAACAATTACATATTAAGTTTTCATATATTAACAATGAAGGCGGGTAGTCAATTCACATAACAAATAAAAAATACAAATAATTGAAATATATATTTGAGTAGCTTCTTCTGCCTTTCCTAACATCAAAACATTGTTCTTTGTTGACGTGATTAACTCCATTATCCAAACTTCAAACTGTACTCTTAGATTACCAAAATTAAATATATTCTTTATTCACAATATACTCAGACATTGATCTGTATTAAGAAGACTAGCAAACTAATCTACAAAGACAACAAAATAGGGAATAAGAAAAACCTATTTGCTTACCTTTAAGCTACATTTGTACACCTAAATATTTATAAAACTTACTTTAAAAAATTATCTTACATTGAGAAATACATTCGAAAGTAAAGTAATAAAAAACATCTGTACATTTATTTTATAAAAGTTCATAATTATTTTGTAATAAAAAAAATGTCAATGAATACGTGTAAAGAACTTTGCACAACTAAAGTTCAAATTTAAATTTTATCATATTTAATTTTTGGAGAGAAATTACTAAACTTTCTGCAGTTACTATCACATTTCTTTGTAAACTTAAACAATTAGAAATAATTATAACTATACTTGGTTGAAAATTACTTACATCAAACTACATTCAAATTTGAAAAGGGAATTTTTGCCACTTAACATGCAGCATACGTTTCATGAAGCAGGAAATGATTATGCCCCTTTTGTCTTGGTTTTTATGTTTTGGTGGTACATTATTTCGACATGACTGTATAATAATATACAATTTACGGCCTCCATGTAGTGCTGATAAACTTTCTATTAATGTCTGCTAAAATAATAGAACACTGTAACTCTTTTTCTGGATTTAATGTAATGGGTCCTGAATCACATTCATCATACTGCTCTTTTTTCTTATTTGCTTTTTTCTTTTTTGTTTTTAAAGCCTGAGGATTGTTAGGTGGTCGTCCCCTAGGATTACTTCCAATTTTTATCTTGTCTGTTCTTTTCTGAAAAATATCAATCAAAATTTAATTACCCATATTACTTAGAGTATACTTTTACTGTAAAGGCATGTCCAATGTATGAGGACTGTTCAAAAAATATAGAGACTGTTTGAATTACGTGGGTCCAGATGGTTCCAGGTACATTCATCTGGTGTCACCATCTTTGTACAGATCAGCTGATTACGATTTAGTTTGTAGATTCTAAATACAGTAATCCCACGGTTTTTGCTGGGGTTACATTTGCCAAATTTACCGTGAATACTGAAACCAACTGCATATGGGGAAGGTTACATTCCACATTAAAAATGTTAACATTAATTACAGCTATACCGTACACTTATAATTCAGTATGGTATATTTACGTACTACATAATTGTATACATATTTTTTACATTTCCCTTCAATCAGACAATTCTAATGAATAATAAATTTTCAAACTCCTAATTTTAGACAAATATGCTTCTAAAGATTGTTAATTTCATTTGAAAAAAATTGTTATATTACTTTGTGTGAAATTTTTTTCTAGTTCTTCACGCACATCTTTTTATGCCGATAATGCTTCTTCCAGCTCTCAATTAAATTTTAATGCACATACTAGAGAGGGAAAATTTTCAGTAATGGCTGCAGCTAACTGTTTCCCTAAACATATAATTTCAATGACAGGTTTTAATGTAAACTTCAGCTATGAATTTTTTACAATGTCTTCATCTATGTTATCCAGGAGAGGCACAAGTTCGGTAATTACTTCTTCCAGCTATTCTTCTGTCAAATCCTTATTGGCATTTTTCAAAAGATAGCCAGACACTTCACAAACTACCTAACATGATAAACAGATGCGACCTGTTTGGTAACTGACGGTAAAAACAAAATCCAAATTAGTTACGGTCGCCGGATACGATTATCGATGTTTGGATTTCGAAAATGACAATCAGCAATAAGTTAACAGAAGTGATGCTAAACTTATGTATAGAGATGAATGAGGGCGCTGGATTGACTCATCATAAATTGTCAGTGGCGATAACGCCCATTGAAAGATTGTTTTTATAAATAAAGCATGCCTGTCTTTTGATCAGTAGGTCTAGCAGTGAGCATCCAATCATACAAGATATTTGAAGAACAATCAGATTTCTCTTTGATAGATAACTACAGTACTATACAAAATAAATAAGACAGAACATATTATCCTAAACCTGTACAGTAACTATACTTTCTTGTCTTTGTTTTAAAATGATACATATCAGCAAGAAATGCTGTAATTTTGATAACAGCTAATAAGTGAAACGGCGAATACCGGGGTCTACTGTATTGCTATTGGTTGCTTAGAAAAGGAAGTTATTTGTGAAGTGTGTTTATTTCAGTTGGTGTGTTTTGGAATAAATGACTTGAATAAACAAAGTTGCTGTGAAATTTTGTGTTAAACTCGGCAAATCTGCGAATGAAACTTTTGATATGCTCAAGACAACTTACGGTGATGTTGCTATGAAGCATGCAACATGTATTAAGTTGTGTGAATGTTTTAAAGACGGTTGTCCATCGAATGAAAATGATGAGCATCCTGAACATCCTTTCACATTAACTAACGACTCACATGTTAACAAAATCAACACCCAGATGTAGGCAAATCAATGTGTGACAATCAGAGAGCTTGCTGAAAAGTGTGGAGTATCAGTTGGATCATGCTACAAGATTTTGACAAAAAATTGAAGATGCACCACGTTGCTGTGAGAAGCTATCTGTAGGAAGAGACCAGAAATATGGAGTCATGAATGGGTTTTTTTCATCACTACAATGTTCCAGCCCATTCAGTCCTCAGAAATCGTGAGTTATTTGCCAGACACTCGAACACTGTGCTTCTCCACCAACCCTACTCACCTGACCTTGCTTATTTTGACTTTTTTTAATTCATCAAACTCAAAAGACCATTGAAAAGAAGAAGACGAGAGGATTCCTAAGATAAAGGCAAATGTGATCAAGGAAATGATAAACATCATAAAAAAAAATAAATGAAACCTCTCAATAACTTTCTTAAATAACTTACTTAAATAACTTTCTTCTTTTATTTAAAACCTTATGTACATTTCAATTGCATAGCAATCATCCTCAGAGGTAATTTACAATGAATATACTATTGTAAATAGTATTACAATTGTAGTGTAATACAATTGTATTTTCATTGTAAATTACCTCCGAGGATGATTGCTATGCAATTGAAATGTACATAAGGCTTTGAATAAAAGAAGAAAGTTATTTGTGGTTGAGAGGTTTCATTTATTTATGTTAAACATTATGCCACAGTTGTTTTATACAGTTATCACAAAAGAAGCATTCTAGGACAATTTTCAAAAGTAAAAGCGCCGTTAGAATAAGTGAGTTCATCACAAAGGGAAGTACTTTGAATTGGACTGAGACATGCAACTTCTAAATAAAATAATTTTTGTCTTATGATGTCAGTCTATTTATTTTTTGAACAGCCTTCATATACCTGAATACAGATAGTTTAAAAGAATTTTAAAAGGGAACTTTTCAAGATAAGAAAGGAATAGCCAAATTTATAACGGGGCAAATATATTATATGTGCAATGATTGGGAGACACACAAAGTACCCATTAGTTATCAGAGCAAAATGAACTCCTAAAACAGAATTTTTAAAATAGTAATTAATATAAATGTGCCAATGCTGAATTTTTGTAGGAATTAGAAGAAATATGTTTAACTTTTAAATAAAAGATCAATTTATTTTTAAACAAATAATTCAAAATTAACTTGTATACATATAAATGATTTATTGCTTATTTTCAGACATTTATTGGTAATTCATTGTTTAAAGTTAAATAAATTTCTTTTTGAATCAATAATGATTACATAACAGTAACAGCTCTAAATTAAAAATAAAGTTGTTAATTTTATCATAAATTTTTTCATTATAAATAAGTTTACATTGTTATTCAATGATTAGTCACTTGAATTGGTGTCTGATATTTAATAATTCATCCCTATTAAATTTCAATAATAATATGATAAAAATGAAGGCAGAAGAAATCACAAAAGCTTTGGAGTAATAATTTCAGAAAAAAATCAAAACGAAAAAAGAATGTTTTGTTATAATCATAAACATTAACAAGAAGAATCAAATTCCGTATCATTCCAAAACTGTCCTTCTTTGTCACGTACCTGCAGAAAATACTTGACAAATTCAAGAAGTCCTAACCGTAGCTTTTTCATTTTACCTTATAACACTAAGTAGATAAATCTCTCCAATGTTCCTGAATTATCCCCAAAATTTTCTTGACTATTACAAGCACTCTTTAACATGTTCACTGCTAGTCTGAAAATGTAGGGTCTACCCATGCTGAAATATAAATTTACTAGAATCTTACTTAAATGTAGGGATGGTCGATGTTTTCTGTCATGGTAACTTGTCACTGATATTTGTTTGTCGCTGATGGTACCAGTGACAAAATATGGAAAATACCAGATTCAGTAACAGTGGATCCACCTGAACTTGCCTCTGTTCTGCTTGGGCAAAAAGTAGCAGTCACTGGGTGAAACGGATGTCATTGGTTGATTTGTCACTGTTAATGGCTCTGCTCTCACTGCTCACAGTACCAATTATCCTTCAGTGTCGTTGACTGAAGGGGAGAGAGAGGGTTGTCTCTGTTGTGATGGGTGGTCGATTTGTATCAGGTTTCAAGATAGTGTCAGGCAGTGTTGTGTACAGTAGACGCTATTTCCTACTCGATAGTTTGTTCTTAATTTCGTAGTTCACTTTTAAATAATATGAGCCTTCCAAAAAAAAAGCAAGGTGTGGAATCATTTCACCAGTGTTGTATGCCTGCCTGTTATTGGCACTTGCAGAACAGTCTCAGTATCCCTTGTTACTGGTAAAAGTCGCTGATCCAAGCCTGGCACTGTCACTAAAATCACCGATCTGTTAAAGTCACTGAATCAACCATCACTACTTAAATGCGTTCCAAAATCTGCTAAAAACTTTCTGAAGTGAAGTTTGACTTTTTATTTTAATATGATACTTTAAAATCATAGTCTGCTCACTGGTCACATACAGCTAGAAAGAGACCTGATAATATTAATCTGTGTACCATTCCTACTAATTGGGATAGAGTATTTGATGTTGTCCTATATATACTACCAACGGTAGATGAAACAGTAACAGGCAAGTTTGGCTAAGCTGTTACACTCATCTTCTCCACTGTCATTACAACTATGTAGCTCCCAATCACTTTCACCAGAAATAAAACTACCACCATGATAGAGAAGCTCTAGGTCTGTTATTATTCTTCATTATATTTATTTATATATTCACTATTAGAGATAACTAAAAACAATGCTTAAAACTAATATACTATTGGAAGACTGAACAATGTAACAGATAACCACTAACAAAATGAAGTCAGAAAAAATAACGGGGAGTTCAGGGTCGACGAAACAATACAACGTCTTGGAGCTTTGTCACCATACACCTAAGACTTAGCATGACATCAGTTGGTGGTATCAGCAGTGAATATGATAAACAGGATTATTGACATACATCTTCTAATTCAATAAATTATGGACCATTAGTTCAGTGACAGGAACTTTAAGAAAACAAAATTCTTATAATAAATTTCTGGTCATATGTGGTCGTAGTAAACAAAATAGATAATAGCAATTAGTCTGATATATCTTTTTCAGGTTTCCATTTTTATAAATTACACATACTATGATGATATATATATATATATATATATATATATATATATATATGAAGTTAATATATTACTATTGTAAATAATTTTATCCGCCATTAAGTGCAATTGTTTTACCCTGTGTGATGAGGCGCCTTTCGGTCGCTTGACCATTGTCGAATGGACAATGTAAAATATATATATACATACGTCTGTATGTTTTATGAATATGTGAGGTAGAAACAAGAGAGGGTATGAATAAGTAAATATTTAAAAAAACCTCAAGATGTACGACACAAAAACTGCAAATTTAATGTTATATTTTGTAAAGTTGAAGAATTAAATATTGCCAGATATTAATTTCAACACTAACCTTTTTCGTTTTCTTCTCATATTCTGAAGCATCATAATAATTTGGTTTTTCTCTACGAACTCTTTCTGTTCTTCTACGATTTCCCTGATTTTCATCTGAAGTGGATGCTACAGCCAAGTCATTTTTTTTTGCAGCATAAAAGGAATGCTTGCAGCCTGGACAAGTCTTGTAAGCTACAGCAACCTAAACAAAAGTTTACTAGCATTGTTTACTGAATAAAAATAATATAGTCATAGATAATGTAAACAATACATAATGGACAAAAATACTGTATAAACTGTAAAATTATAGCATTATAATTATAACGATCTTTCTAGTATTAAATACACAAGTAGCACAAAACAAAACAATTACCACAAAACCTAACCTAACTTAGCGTATTTTCTGCAGAAAATAAAATTAATATTCGTCTTCTACATACAAAAATGAGTATTTATTATAAAAAATAAGGTAAAAATTTACATTTCTAAACCAGCTCCATATTTCAGTGAGAAAAAGGCAACAAAAAACCTTGTTAACAGCATGCAATATTTACCATTATTACCCAAATCTATCATAACTAGATACAGTACTATATAGCTATTGTAATGTAGCACATTATACTGCTCAGTTTTGTAAAGAACCCTTGAGTTTATAAAGTTTTGTTTATTTTAAAGTGAGGTGAAATGTTTTTTCCAAATTTTCATGCATTAGCTTCAGAATTTATTATGTTTTTGAAGACTTTTCACCCCAGGTATGACTCTTTTTTGTGATACCAGTATCCTCTGAGTGACTGATGGTTAGCAAATGGTAAAAATTTACACTCGGCAACTAACATATGTATGAAAAAATTCCTAAACATGTCTTAAAACTTTTCTCTGGTGTTTTACTAAGTGAAGTTGAATAATTAAATAATACCCTGAAATATTACTACAAATAGATCAAGTCTCTAATACAAAGCTTGTTTTAGGCAGAAAACATTAATACTCATTTATAAATTACTGTAAGATACATAAAAAAATGCTCTTCAAATTAACACAATAATAGATTACCCAACTGCATAACCTAAAAAGTCAAGCATAACCTAAAACACATGGCTATCATTTCTAATCTTATAACAGTAATAAATTTTAATTCCAGTATAAGATTTTTCTCAAAGTAAAAATATCAATATTTTCTTAAAAAATAAATCTTAAGGTCAACCTGAAACATTCATCATTTTAAAATCTGTTTCTTTTAATGTAGTCACGACCCCGAAAAACAAATATCTAACATTATGTTAAAAGAATAACTAATTGAAAAACCTTTAATTTGTATTAATAAATTTAAATATTGAAATGTCATTTTTTTACCTGTAAACCGCAAAATGGACAGCTTTTTTTAATTGCCATATTAAAAAAATAGATGTTTGTACGTTACTACTTTATTTTAAAGATGAGTAAACTATTTTTATTCAAAAATATATAGTACATTTGAAAAATTAAAACTACACCATCATTAAAATATTTTACAAAGCATTTCACTATTTGGATTACGTCATAACAATACAAAACAAATTATCATGCAACAGTTTCTATATCTATAAACAAATCATAAACTGGTTAGTTAATCAGCGCCAAAATATGAGGATGGTAATATTTTTTGTTATTGAAATGGTCTTTTAACATTGTTTTTCTTTACTCTTGAAAATACGGTAAGTCCAATTCATTACGCATTTTTAATTTTGAAGATGTATTTATTTCAAATTATATCATTATTTTAAAAAAAATATTATTGCACTCACTGCCGAAGTCAATGCACCAACCTAGTCATTTCTCTTGCAGAGGGCGAGCCAATCGGTTGTCAAACCCTCCCAAAAAATATGATATTCTACCATACGAAACTATTGAATACTAGTGATATTTGTTTAACTGAATTTATATTTAAGTACATTGTAAACAACATTTAATGTAGTGGGTATTTATTTTTAAATTACGTTTCAACACTAAATATTGAAGGAAGTTAACATATATACCCTTTTTATACATCAACTCGATTTTTCTAAGTACATACAGTAAACTGTATCACAATATGATGAACATCTCCAACTGTGATTCTTCAGCTATGATTTTTTCGAGTTACTTTTCATTACATAGTAATGTCTGATCACTCATCAACTCTTCTTCTTATTTTGATCTCTTGTACATATGATTTTTTTTAATTAATCACATTTACATTAGTTTATGACTATACAAACCTTAATTTATTTTGTACAGTTGTAAAAACTTATTGAGACAGAAAGTTTTCGATCGCTCCGTCAGAGCGATTGAAGTTAAGATAGTCATAAACGAATGTAAAAGTGATTAATTAAGGTTCACTGAATGTAATGGACTATAAAATGCGAGAATTCTACTAAGTTTTGCAAAACTTTTGTCCACCGACGAATTAATTACTGATACGTAGAAAAACTTAACTAAGAGTTTACTTCGGAATACTTCAATAGAAACATTTTCTAAATGCTTTTCATATGAAAACTGTAATAGCTGTAACTTATTCGTTACAAACCATAGGCATAATATATTACAGGAGCACTAACTACATAGCCCAATTTATATAATAACATTAACCAAGAGGTAGCAGCGTATCAGTAACTCTTATTTCCTAGTAGTAATAAGGCATCCTAATAAGGCGTATAATCAGTAGCGAAGCATGCGGTCATCTATAGAAATGCCTACCAATATCCAAAATTGTTTAAATTGAAAATTATGTTTCATTAAAAAAATAAACACATGAGACAAAAAATCACAAAAATTTGGTCAACAGAAAGAAGGAAAGTAGGAAATGAATAAGTGGGTTTTCTTTGTCAGCTCGTATATAATCCAGTGCTACAGCTGAATTACTCAAGTACCTTGCTCCCAGCTCGTACCTAATCCATAGCTACAGATACCTTACTAGAGTACCTCACTCCCAGCGCGTAACTAATTCATTTCTATAGCTGCCTTACTCAAGTACCTCACTCCCAGCCTGTATCTAATCCAGTTCTACAGCTGCTTTACTGAAGTACCTCACTCCCAGCATAGTAGCTAATTCAATGCTACAGCTGCCATACTCAAGTACCTCACTCCCAGTCGATATCTAATCCAGAGTTACAGCTGCCTTACTGAATTACCTCACTCCCAGTGCATATCTAATTCGGTGCTGCAGTTGCCTTACTCAAGTACCTCACTCCCAGCTCGTACCTAATTCAGTGCTACAGCTGCCTTACTCAAGCATCTCAATCAAAATGCGTATCTAATCCAGTGCTACAGCTGGCCGATTTCAGTACCTCGCTCCCAGCTCGTACCTAATCCATAGCTACAGCTACCTTACTAGAGTACCTCACTCCCTGGGCGTAACTAATTCAGTTTTATAGCTGCCTTACTCAAGTACCTCACTCCCAGCCTGTATCTAATCCAGTGCTACAGCTGGCTTACTTATGTACCTCGCTCAAAGCACGTATCTAATCCAGTGCTACAGCTGGCTTACTTATGTACCTTGCTCAAAGCACGTATCTAATCCAGTGCTACAGCTGCCTTACTGAAGTACCTCACTAACAGCATGTATCTAATCCAGTGCTACAGCTGCCTTACTGAAGTACCTCGCTCTCATCTTGTATCTAATTCTGTGCTTCAGCTGCTTTACTCAAGTACCTCACTCCCAGAATGTATCTAATCCAGTGCAACAGCTGCCTTACTGGAGTACCTCACCCCAAGCGCGTATCTAATTCAGTGTTACAGCTACTTTACTGAAATTCCTAACTCCCAGCGCATATCTAATTCAGTGCTCCAGCTGCCTTACTGAAGTACTCACTCCCAGCTCGTATCTAATTCAGAGCTACAGCTGCTTACTCAAGTACCTCACTCCCAGCCTGTATCTAACCCAGTGTTACAGCTGCCTTACTCTAGTACCTCACTCAAAGCGCATATCTAATCCAAAGCTACAGCTCCTTTAATCAAGTACCTAGCACAAAACGCGTATCTAATCCAGAGTTACAGCTGCCTTACTGAATTACCTCACTCCCAGCGCATATCTAATTCAGTGCTGCAGTTGCCTTACTCAAGTACCTCACTTCCAGCTCGTACCTAATTCAGTGCCATAGCTGCCTTACTCAAGCATCTCGATCAAAATGCGTATCTAATCCAGTGCTACAGCTGGCCGATTTCAATACCTTGCTCCCAGCTCGTATCTAATCCATAGCTACAGCTACCTAACTAGAGTACCTTACTCCCAGTGCGTAACTAATTCAGTTCTATAGCTGCCTTACTCAAGTACCTCACTCCCAGCCTGTATCTAATCCAGTGCTACAGCTGCTTTACTGAAGTACCTCACTCCCAGCATAGTAGCTAATTCAGTGCTACAGCTGCCATACTCAAGTACCTCACTCCCAGTCTATATCTAATTTAGTGCTACAGTTGCCTTACTCAAGAACTTCACTCCCAGCGCGTATCTAATTTAGTGTTACAGCTACCTTACTTAATTACCTTGCTCCCAGCTCATATCTAATTCAATGCTACAGCTGCTTTTCTCAAGTACCCAGCTCCCAGCATGTATCTAATCCAGTGCTACAGCTGCCTTGGAGAACCTCTCTCCAAGCACGCATCTAATTCAGCGCTACAGCTGCCTTACTCAAGTACATCGCTCTCAGTCCATATCTAATCCAGCGCTACAGCGGCCTTACTGAAATACCCAATCCCAGCACGTATCTAATTCAGTGCTACAGCTGCCTTACTCAAGTACCACGCTCCTAGCCTGAATCTAATTCAGTGCTACAGCTTCCTTACTGAAGTACTCACTCCCAGCACATATCTATTCAATGATACACCTGCCTTGCTCAAGTACCTCACAACCAGTGCGTATATAATCCAGTGCTACATCAGCCATACTCAAGTACCTTACTCCCAGCGCATATCTAATCTAGTGATACAGCTGCCTTACTGAATTACGTGTTTTTTAAACTTTTAAATCAACAAGAGCATGAGACTTTTCTGAAACAAACTCTTTCCTAAAAATGTATGATTTCCTGTTAAAAAAAATCTATACCAACATTTTGTATCAATAAAGATTTAAATATGAATAGAATATTATATATGGAATATCTATTTTCAAAGACAAATATCTCAGGAAGATACCGTTTTCACGTTTAGCAAATCCTTTTAACCCTATGTAAATAGCTTTATATCAATTTTATACAATGGCGTTTTTATTTACAGATTTAGACTAGAGTTGGGTTGACTTATGGGTAACAGTCATTAAAAACTAAGTAGCAGGTGTGGAAATACTGATAAGGAATCTATTCCTGATTCCACCAGTTCAAGAAATATCTGAACTGTAATGAGCCAAAATTACTCATCAACATCATGTTATTTATCAAAATTATTTGATTAAGTTTTATTCATTCCTTTTTTTACAGCTAATTTTGTTTATATAAATTTTTCTCATGTCTACCTTTGCTTGTAAGAATTTTTGAGTATATTTTACTCATGTTTATAGTTATCTCCAATGAATGATAATTATGGTGTTGACAAATTTTGTGGCAAGCCTCACATAATTGACACAAAAGAGGCTTTGATCATATGTCAGAATATGAAAAGTGGGATAAATAAAGCATTGGTTGTCACTTTGTGTTTTTATAATATGCTAAATAAAATTTGTGTAAATGCATATGTCACATATATTTATAATTTTTATCGGAGATTTTTTGTCAGGAAGGGCGACAAAAACACAGAAAAACGGAAAAGGAAAGTGAAAACAAAAATAAAAATTAACAAAAATTGCAATTGCCTTCTGTTAAAAACCATAGATCTTTACCCTTGCACAAATCACAGGTATGATAACGTACGGCAAAAAAGCACAATACTTGCATGGTGAGCATCAGTATAAACTTTGTGATACTTGTAGAAACAATCTACAAGAATAATACATTTTTTGCTGCTACTTTATTTTTCTGGTCCATTTGCCAGTTTTAAAAGTAAGTTAAACAAGGAGATATGAACTTTCATTTTATATTTAAAAAAAATTATTATGTTAAAACTTGAAGTTTTTGTGTTGTACATCTTGAGGTTTTTTTTAAACTACTACAATTGGTATCACTTGGAAAGAAACCATTACTTACTGATATTTTTCAACAGACACATTTCACACTAGGTCAGTGCATTGTTGAATGCTGTCTGTACGAAATGTGTCTGCTGAAAATATCAGTAAGTAGTGGTTTTTTGCTAAGTGATACCAATAGTAGCAATTAAGTGTGTTATTGACATATAAACCAATTAGATGAGGATAATTAGTTAAAAGTTACGAATCCGGATGGGAGTAAAGATATCAAAGTGGGGTTTTTTGCAAAATGTTCATGGTGTTGTGTAGAAAAAATGTAATTTTCTTTCATTTGGTACAAATGCAATAAAAAGGGTTAAAAATGCATATAATGCATTTTTTATTTGCATTTAAAATTTTTTTAAAATTAAAAGTACATAAAAACTATTTCTAGGGGTTTTTGAGGACGCTGAGAACGAATATCGAGTTTATAAGCCGATACACCATTCGAAAATGCATTTTAAATGCGTTTTATGCATTTTTTTATGCACTCAAAAAAAAAAATTTTTTTTAAAATTTTTATTTCATGGTTCTTAAAGTTGTTGATGTGAAATTATATTTTATTTTTAGAAAAAATAATTTCTTACAAGACATCCTTTTAAAATAACCATGTGTATCGAGGAGTGTTTTTATAATGTACCATATCAAAAGACCTTTAGTGGTATGTTTACCTATATATTATGTATAATATTCATTGTATAGGTCCATTAATTATTATTAGGGGGGAGGGGAGGAATACAAGATCCTATGTTTGTACCGTGTTAACATTATATCGACAGTTCGACGAAAAACAATACATTCTCAGAAAAAGTGTTTATTCACATAAAAAAATTCAATAATGTGATGATTCATATTATGATATGAGCAAACGACGGGACTGTATCGTCGACCATTTGTACACCTTACCCTTGCACTATTTATTTCTTTTTACCACTAAAATTCATTGGCTACCCAATAGTGTTTATAGTGATATTACAGTGTGTATCCATGCTGACGTGACTTTGCGGGGGTGGTTTTATCCTTGTATTGTTTATCTTCATTTTCGTATTGGATATAAGTTAAAAGTAAAGATTCCACAAAGGCCAAATATATATTTTGTTTATATATGCATGTAGTTATTCTAATTATAATGGAATAAACAAACACACTTTAGAATGTTTACATGTTATATATTACAAGTGTTTTTTAAAAATATTTTCTATGTTAATTAACGTGATTATAAGATCAGAGAAAATACTGTAGAACGTCATTAACACCAAACCTCAAAAATCAGATTGTAAAAGGGCTTTATTGCGACGTCAAAGTTGCCCCCTATATAAGCCTGCGCTGGCGTAAGTAGATGAGATGAAATAGGTAGGTGTAGTACCTCCTTGTGAGTAGAAAATATGGAGATAAGTGGGCAGGGCCTGTATAAAAGGGAGGTGCTTGTATGTAGAAGAAATGGAATCGAGTAGATATAGCTCGAGTATTCCCAGATGAATCAGGAGATCGTATTCCAATTTCTCAATTTAAAATTATAGTTTTATTTCTCTTTGTTTAATATTTTTAATACAAGAAGTAGTAATGGGAAGACTGGAGGCTATAACTCCCACAGTGCAACACTCTATCCTTTCCGACACCTCGTACCAAGGGTTTTATCTTCCTACATTATTCTATCCCTAATTCATAACAAAGTTATGTCCACTATAAGTTATGGACACACGAACGGTTAGGTTTCATATTTTTAATACAAGAAGTAGTAATGGGAAGGCTGGAGGCTACGACTCCCACAGTACAAAACTCTATCCTCTCTGGGACCTCGTATCAAGGGTTTTATCTCCCTGCATTATCCTAACCCTAATTCATAACAAAGCTTTGTCTTCACATTACACGATTTCCCTGTAGGAAAAATTGTACCTTATAATGTAGATATTTTTAAACATGGCGTATATATTTTGTGGCACATTTTTAAGCTTTCAGGAAAAAATGCATAAAACGCATTTAAAATGCATTTTCGAATGGTGTATCGACTTATAAACTCGTTATTTGTTCTCAGGGTCCTCAAAAAACCCTAGAAATAGTTTTTATGTACTTTTAATAAAAAAAAGTTTAAATGCATTATATGCATTTTTAACCCTTTTTATTGCATTTGTACCAAATGCAAGAAGATTACATTTTTTCTACACAACACCATGAACATTTTGCAAAAAACCCCCCTTCGATACCTTTACTCCCATCCAGATTCGTAACTTTCAAAAAAATTTAGCTATTTTTCCTCGACTACAATGTGCTTAGATTTTGTGTGCTGTGATTAGAATTATTTAAACAGCAATATACTTTCATAGCCTTGTTGCAATACGAGATTTTAATGTAGGTTCTGCTCTTAAATAATTTATCCATTTAAATAAGACATTTTCATAATATCTACAATATAACTAGTCAAAGTGTAATTTTTGTAATGTGTTAGTGTGTATGTATTTTTGCCCGTGTAGGGGAGAGTGGGGGAACTGTGCGCATTTAAGGGAAATTTGACGTGAAATTTATGACTCATGATATTAAATTCTGCTTTAAGTGTTATTGCCTTCCTTACCTGATTCCGTTTTTGGAAAAAATAAGTCATTTCAATACATCTATCCATTTAAGACATATAACTAAAAATACACATGAATGCACTTGCGTATGGTTACCCTACCCTTGGGGTAACCATGCGCATATCGTTGGGTAACTGTGCGCAGTTAGTGCAATATAAGGTTAAAAAAAGACATTGAAAGTGTAAAAAAGAGTAAATTTATTAAACAAATTATTACTATTAGAACAATTTAAAACATGAGTCTTTAGCTAGGAAATCTTGTAAAATAACATTTATAATATATAGACTTTACATTAGGAATTTACTACAATACAACTGTCACAAATATAGTTTTTGGGAGTGTCCCACCCAGTACAGTCTGCATGGCTCCAGTTACCGCAATGGACACATCGATACCACAGCTCTTTATCCTTCCCAACTTCATTGCACACTGAACAAACACCATTACCATTTTTTTCAACAGCATTCGGATCAACAATCGTATATAAGTCAATGTCATCCATTTCATCATCTTGACAGAGCATTTTCATGTCAACATCTGAATCTACAGAAGAATCATCAGACCAAGGGTTTCTGTTCTTATGATTTATCTTTCTTGTAAATTTGTTCTTCCTCATTTCTTTCAATTTAACTTTGCTAGAATTATTTTTAAAACTTAAACAACGGGCAGCTTTTTTAAGTTCTTGTTGATTTTTCTTTTCCACCTTTATTTTTCTTTTTGCATCAGCCTCTTCGAGTTTTGATTTCATTGGGGTTGATGTTAAAATTTGTGAATGTTGTTTTTCACGTTGGACCTGTTTCTTAGCATTAGGGATAACCTTAGGCTTGTTTTGTTTAGGAAGAGGTGCAAATTTGATGAACAAATTTTCTTTAGAACTGCATGGCTGAGGATTACTATAAATATTTTCATTGGTTTGTGGACTGTTGATGTTGGAATTTGGTGGCTGGTCGGCACTATTTTCAAGAATATTTGAATTGTTTGAGTTATTAAATTTATTTGTAGATTGAGGGGTTGTTGGAGTGCTTTCTACAATAATTTCTTGGTTTTCTAACATGTTTGCTGGTGTAAAGTCAATCTCTGAAAACTTTTGTGGATCCAAGGGCACTATTCCAGCTGAGGAAAATCCAGACACAGCATTTCTCATAGTTGCAGCTTTCATAAATCCTTTGTTTACAAGTTCAGCAACATCATATTCTGTAATTTTTGTATGACCAGTTTTAGTCATGTGGAGATCATACTCTCTATAAAGTGCTGTCTTTAAAGGGCCGAAAAACGTTAGATCAAGCGATTGAAGACGGTGTGAGGTATGGGGTGGAAGTGAAACCATATGAATGAAATTTTCTCTGCAATATTTATAGATTTCTAAAGATACATGACTGTTATGGTTGTCTAAAATAAGGAGGATAGGATCGGATTCTGAAGGATGAGCATGGTTTTTAAAATGGTGTAGCCATCGAAGAAAAATGTCTTCATTGCTCCATCCGTTTCGAGAGCAAGTGTATGTTGCTCCAACTGGGCCGTTTCTTTCTAGCTGATGTGACATCCTGGCTCGAGGATAAACAAACATTGGTGGGATGAAACTCCCTGCAGCATTCATAGCAAAAAGAGCTGTAATGTTTCTGCCCCTCTCAGCCGATATTGCACTTCCGACCTTTTTGGCTCCTTTTGGTCCATAAACTTTTGTACATTTTTTCTGTACTGTTGTTATGCCCGTTTCATCTTCATTGTAAATTCTATGTGGAGGGAATTGATGGTTTTTCATCATTTCTTCGATATTAGAAAAGAATTTGTCCACTTCTACCTTATTGAATCCAGTAATTCTATTTAAACTAGTCCCTTCTGGCTGGCGTAGTTTAATTTCCGGGTATCTTTTTAAGAAACCGTAGAGCCAGTCTTTGCCAGCAAGGCCTAAATCTTTATTGAAATCATTTTTTATTTGGTTTGCCACCGCATATTTATACACAAGACGCCTCAACTCTTTCTGTGTTAAACCATAAAACAAGTTACAAAGTTTTAAAATATAGTCCTTTAAATCTATTTCGATTTGTGTCGAAAACGTAGGTCTACGCCCAAGGGGTTCTATAGATGGTTTACTCAAAATAAGTTGCTTCCGTAAGGTTGACTCCGGGATACCAAAACTTCTCCCAACCTCTCTTATTTTTCGGTTGTCAATCCGAATAGCATTAATAGCATTGTTCAATGTTTCTTGCGAGTATGACTGTATTTCTGTCTTTCTTGTGTATTTTCTCGGCATCTAAAAAGAATAATAAATGGAAATTGTAAATGTAATACTCTTAGCACTGAATTGCATGAGGGGGAAGCGTGCGCACCTCTGCGCACAGATACCCAAACCTCATTGTCCAATTATTTTTACCAATTTCTCGAATATTACAAATAGTTTTTAGGACCTTATACGTTTAAAACATTCACAAAAGTACACACTTTAATGTCATATATATAAGAGTTAAGTTAAAGAGGAATAATGTACATACCTTTAATATTTGTGGCGATCAAAAATAAGAAGATAACCTCTCTTATAGACATTCACTAACTGCACTCGAAACACAAAGACAATGGCGCCACCGTGTCCACTGGTCTTAAATAGTACTGTCTGCGACAGATAGTAGCACCTACCGGAGCGCGCTACTTCTATAAGAAATTTGAGTTTTATTGGTGCGCACGTTTACCCGCTGCGCACAGTTCCCCCACTTTCCCCTAATATTAAAACCAACAAACATGTAAAATCAATCACTGAACATTTCACTATAAACCTTAACTATTTATTAGGAATATGCTGTGATTGAATTAATTGATAAATACATAAAAACCTCTTAACCACAAACTTTCTTTATATTACCCCTATGTACATTTCAGTCACCAAGTAACCATCCTCAGAGAATAACCAATAACATATAAAGACTGGTATATCTTTATATGTCTTTATAAAGACAAAAGAGTCTTTGTATGTTATCCCTCTGAGGATGGTTACTTGGTAACTGAAAAGCACATAAGGGTAAAATAAAGAAAGTTTGTGGTTAAGAGGTTTTTATGTATTTATTAATAAACCTTAACAAGATTACTTTGAGTAATCTATTAAAATTTTTAGCAGTGAGTAAAATTTACTCTTTACCACAATGTGATTAGATAAATATATATCATATATTTATCATATAAATCATAAATATATATATATATTGTAACATTTTGAAATAGGATATATATAAAAGGCACTTACCAAATTAAGATAAATATATGTAAATAAATTCAGTATGTAAAAAATTACTAAAATATACCAGGAACGAATTGTAAACATAACCTAAATTTCACTTGTATAGAAAATTCACACGGCCACATTTTAGATCTAATCACAAAATTTTATATAAAAGAAAAAAAAACACAAATCACTATTTATAATAAAATGTATTAGAAATAATTGATAGGTAACAATTTAAATAGAACTATGTAAAAATACACTTAAAACTTTCACACGGCAAGCTAGTGGAATGTGCTGTAGTAAACGATGTAACGGATTTGTGGAGTTGCGTGCGCATTGACCGGCAAAAGATATTCGTTTAAATATTTCTCGTTTTAAATATAATCTAAAACAGTTTTGGAGGTAAATGCAAAGAAATTTAAGTGCAGTTGTTAAGAAGAAGAAGTGTATCCGTAAAGAAGAAGAACATGACATCCGTAAAGCTGTACTTACAAGGAATAAACGAAAAAATAGCGGAAATTCACGATTTGGCCATTTTTATTGCTAACAAAGGTAGCGTCAGGCAGTTGGAACCAAGCATCGGAACGAGGAAGACGTATTCAGAATTGGCTGTAAAAATTTTATTTTTTTAACTAGTGCGGAAAGTGCAGTATCATATTTAAATCGTAATTACAGAGTAACAATAAGCCAAATAATTGAACTGATCAATTAAGAAGACATTATTCAGGAAATATATTTAATTAAGAACTAAAATAACTTGTAAAAATTTTAACTTGTAAAAATTGTAATTTAGATATTTTTTTGAAAGTGCCAACTCAAAATTTATTAGTCAAAATTTAGAAAACCCACCTATTTAACCCGAGATAAAGAGAGCTCAAGCTCAAATTGAAATAATTAAATCAATTTCAATTCATATTAAATTTTATAACTAAACTTCTTGCTGCCATAACAAAATTTAGACTTAGGCTAATAAAGCTTAATTTTTGTAATTCTTTGTAGAGGAAATAAGAAATTTTAATTAGTAAGTGACTTTGTAAAAGATAACAAGGAATGTCATTTTAAGATATTAAAAGTTTATTGTAACAAAAAGCAGCATTGAAGTGTTATTTCTTTTAAATTATAAATTTTATTAAGACTTGTATAAAACAAGATTACACCAATTATTACATTTGGCGCCCAACGTGGGGCTCGATTATAAAAATTTTTAAGAATTAACCTTAAGGCACTTTAGATAAGATTATTAATTAAATATTTGTATTAATATTGTTTACTTTTCAGGACTTTGCAACCATAAGTCAATAATTTTTTTTAATTTTCAAAATTTAAATAGAATAAAGGGGAATTTTGAAATTTTAGATAAAGAAATAAAAAAAAATGGAATCTGAAACAGGTACATATAATTTAAGGAGGGAGAAAGCGAAAAAAACAGAAAAATTAGAGGAATATAACAAACATAGTAGGTCTAGGAAGGGTACAGCAAGTGAGGAAGCTGCAAAAGGAAAATATGTGACATTAAAAGAAAAAATAGATGAAAGAGAGGAAGAAGCTACAATAGGCCTAATAGAAGTGGAAGAAGGGACAAGCCTAGAAATACAAGAGACAGAAACGGAAGGCACAGATATGCCTATAGAAGAGAGTGAGGTGGAAACCCAAGTAGATGAGGCTAGGGGATTACCACTGATGCAAACCCAACAGAAAAAGGGAAATAATGAGAATGAAGATTTAAGGGAGATGATGAGATCTCTCATGGAAATGAGCCGAAAAGGAAAAGAGGAGATGAAAGAAATGAGTGAGAATATGAATAGACAATTAGATAAGATGGACGAATTAAAAAAGGAATTAAAGGAGAATATAAACGAAGTAAAAGGAGAGATAAAGGAGGAAAATAAGGAGATGAGAGAAGAGATGAACAGAGGATTTGCCTCAAGTAGGTTGGAAATGAATAGGTTGGATAAGAAATTCGAAAGCCTAAAGGAAGAAAATAGGAGAATGATAGAGGATATGAGGGAACAGTTGAGAACAGAGAATAATGATGTAGTAGGAGTTATGAGAAGAGACTTAGAGGAGAAGATAAAGGAGAATTTAGAGGAAACAAAAGAAATAATAGCTGATGTGACAGAGATTAATAAGAAAGAGATAGAGAAGGTAGAAAAAATGACAATACAGAACAGGGAAGAGTTAAGAGTTTTAAATAGGGAGATAGCTATTGAGAAAAACAATAATAATGATAGAATTGACCGATTGGAAACAGAAGGAAGGAGGAATAATGAGAAACAAGGGGAATTGACCCAGAGAATGGAAAAGGTAGAAAAGAAGGTGGAAGAAAATAAAGGAGGAGAAGGCCTAAGGATAATACAGGTGTCATGCGGGAATCAGGAGGAGATGCCAAAATTTAATGGTAGGAATGGTAACCCTATGGAGTTCCTAAAAAGACTGGATAGATATGTGGAAAGAAAATTTGGATGTAGGACAGGGGAAAGATTTGAAGATGAATGGAGAGGAATCATGGATAGAGCCTTGGAAGTAGGAGCGGCAAGATGGTGGGAATCAATCAGAGAGGAGGTGGAAAATTTCGCGGATTTACAAGATAGGTTTATAGAAAGATACTGGGCCAAAGAAATACAGGAAGGCATTAAAGAAAGAATAGAAAATGAAAGGTATATAGAGGGAAATGGAAGAGCCAGAGCAGATTATTTCATAGAAAGAGTCATAGTTTTAAAGAACATGACACCACCGCAAAATGAGGAAGAGATAGTCCGGAGATTAAGCCGGCATTTTAATGAAAGGATACAGTTGTCAAGAAGAGTACAAAATATAAAAACGATCCGAGAGATGGAAAGGATGCTAAATGAGGAGGATATAGAGGAGAGAAATAAGGAAATAAGACAGAGAAACAGGGGACCATGGAATAGGCCTACCCCTAGAGAGGAACAGAATGGAAATAGATTTCCACCCAGAAGGGGTGAGGAAGGGATGAGACAGCAGGGAAATAGAAGATTTCCAGGACCAGGAGAATTGTATAGAAGGAATGAATATAGAAGTGAAAGACGGCCATATGTCCAGTTTTTTAACAGAAGAATAGATAATCATATGAGGGGGAATATTGAACCAAGACCAGGGCAGGAAAATAATCGAGAAAATAGAGGAGACAGGAATTACAGAACAAATGACAGGAGCCAGAAGGAAATAAATCAGATAGAGGCAAGGACAGGCGTGGGGACAAGGAAGGAGGATGGTGCACATAGTCAAACGGAAAACTAGAGAACACTGGTATCGTCGCCTTGGATCAGGAAAAGGAGCATCAAACAGAACAAATGAGGTTGCCAGTGATAAAATTTGATAAAAGCTCCTACGATAAAATTAAGTTAACTATAAACAATGTATTAATCAGTAGAAAATTTTTAGAACAAGAAGATGAGGAGAGAAATTATAATTTAGGAATTGAAAAAAAAATAATAAACCCAGAGATAGAGATTAAGATGGAAGATACAAGTTTACTAGCATTAATAGACACAGGCAGTAACGTAACATGTATCCAGGAGAAATGGATGTTAGAGAATAAAAATAAAATAGGAAAAATAGAAATCCTACCAATAAAAAATTTAACCATTCGGACTGCAACAAATAAGAAAACTAAAAAGATAAACAAAATGATCATGGTAATAGGAGAAATAGGAGGGGTAAAATATCCGTTTCAATGCCTAGTGGTGCCAGGCTTATTGAGAAAATTTATTATAGGTACGGATATGTTGATGGATGTGGAGGCACAACTTGATTTTGGAAAATGGGAGATGGAGTTTAAATATGAAAACAAATTATATAAATCAAAAATGAGTGTAGATGGGCAGACAAAATTTAAAGGGGAGATGAATAATTTTGAAAATGAGATGGAGGAGGAATTGAGTTGTGATGAACAGGAAGGAATGAATGATATGGAAAAATGGGAAGAATTTGAAACTTTTGGAAACCAGAGTCAAAATTATATTAAAATTGTACAAGAGGAGGGAGAGATAAAAAAAGAGGATATTTTTGAAAGAATAGGGAATGAAGAGGTAACTGAGGAACAAAGACAGGAGATGAGTGATTTAATAGAAAAGTATAAAGAAGTATTTTCAGACCAGCCCGGTTTATGCACTGCATATAAACATAAGATTAAAGTTAGGGAAGATGTACCATTTTACCAAAGAAATTACCCAATTCCTACAAAGTACCAAGATCAGGTACAAGAAGAAATAGAGAAAATGTTGAGGTTAGGTATAATTGAAAGAAGTACTAGTCCATATATTAATCCAATAGTCCCAGTCATCAAAACCAATGGGAAAGTTAGATTATGTTTAGATGCAAGAAAACTAAATGAAATTATAATTCCGGATTATGATTGCTATAGAGGAATAAATGAGATTCTACACAGAGCAAAGAGAGTTAATTGGTTGAGTACCATGGACCTCACTAACAGTTTCTGGCAGGTTGAATTGGAAAAGGAGTCAAGAAAATATACTGCATTCCAACATAGAGGGAAAACATACCAGTTTGTTGTTACACCCTATGGATTGAAAACATCTCTAGCAGCATTGGCAAGAGCTATGGACAGTATTATGAGGGAGGAATTAGAAGATTTCACCTTAATATATGTAGATGATATAGTCTGTATGTCTGAGACATTTGAGGAGCATAAAAAACACCTAGAAAAGATCTTCCAAATTTTTTTAAAAAACAACATGACCATTAAATTTGATAAATCAGAGTTCTGTAGAAAAGATATTTCATTCTTAGGATATAGATTGACTACAAATGGAGTAAAAATGGATGAAGAGAAGGTTAGAGCTATATTAGAATTTCCCTCACCTAAAAATCCTCGACAGTTAAAAGGTTTTATTGGAATGGCTAATTATTATAATAAATTTATAGAAAAATATTCAGAATTTGTACAACCATTATTAAAATTATTATCTAATAGAAACAAATTTATTTGGACAGAAGAGGAGGAGCGAAATTTTATTAAATTAAAGAAAAAATTTTTGGAAACAAATGTACTTACTCACCCAGATTACCAGAAAACATTTTACCTACAAACAGATGCCAGTGAATATGCCATAGGAGGACACATCTATCAGATTGATGAAAAGGGGGAGAAAAAGGCAGTAATGTTTATGAGCCGCACATTAAAAGGAAGTGAAGTTAAATATTATACCACTGAGAAGGAATTACTTGCTATATTGTTTTGTCTGCAGAAAGCAAGACAGATCATCCTAGGAAGAAAAATTGTGATCCAGACTGACCATCAGGCCTTAACTTTTATTAAGACTTGTAAAATTTTAAATTCAAGATTGCATAGATGGATATTACTAATGCAAGAATATGATTATACTATTGAACACTGTAAAGGAAAAGAAAATGTAGTTGCAGACCTATTGAGCAGGAACCCTTGTGACAAAAATAAGTTTGAAAGAAGAGACCAAAATTCAGAATTACAAATAAATTATATAGAAAGAGTTATGGATATGGAAATGTGTACAAAATTTAAAGAATTTAGTAAATTACAAGTAGAAGATTTGGAAGTTAGAGAAATAAAAGAAAACATTCAAAATTATCTTCAAAATTATAAAATTATTAATGACTTAGTATACAAAAGAAATAGGGAAAGTTGGAAAATAGTAGTACCAAAGGGAATGATTAAAGAAATAGTGGGTACTTGTCATGAATATTACCTGCATGCAGGAGCTAAGAAATGTCATACCATATTATCAGAGAGCTTCACTTGGAAGAAGATGGGAAAAAGCATTAGGGGAATTATTAAAACATGTAATATTTGTCAAAGAGCTAAAAATGTAACCCAAGGTAGTTTTGGAGAGATGAAAGGGATCCAAGTGGAAAAACCAAAGGAGCAATTGTCAATTGATTTTATAGGACCATTTCAAAGAACTGTAGGAGGCTATAAGTATTTATTAGTAATGTTAGATGTATTTACAAAATTCGTTCAAATCTATAAATTGAAAAAGGCAACCACAGGGGAGGCAATTAAATGTTTAGAAAATTATATAGAAAATTTCGGGAGAGTAGAAAGAATACAGACTGATCATGGAACCCAGTTTAATAATAAGAAATGGCTGGAGTATATAAAAAATAGAGAAATGAAACCAATATTTTCTCCAATAAGGAGGCCACAAAGCAATATCGTTGAGAGGGTGAATAAGGAGATCATTAGATGTTTGAGAACATATTGTCATCATAACCATAGAGAATGGGGAAAGTATGTAGAGGTTATTAACCAGGCAATTAATGAAATTCCTCATGAGACTACAGGATACACACCTAACCAGCTACAACTAGGAATTCAGGATGAAAGGTTTTGGCAAAAGGAAATAAAAAATTTTGGCTGGAGTTCAAAATTAATAAATTTAGAAAGACATTTAGAAATTGCTAGGAGTAGAATTAAGAAGAAGGCTCATAAGAGAGCAGAGAAATTTAATAAAACTCATAAAATAGAAGAATTAAATGTTGGGGACAAGGTATTAGTAAAAGAAAATTGGCAACCACAGGGTATAAGAGGTGAGATGGCAAAATTATTTTATGTATATGATGGACCTTATGTGATCACCAAGAAATATGGCAAAGCGACTTATGAAATCAAAGATGATAGAAGCAATAAAATTAGAGGAATTTTCCATATTAGCTTGTTAAAGAAATTTTATGAACCAAGGGAGGCACACCAGGGAGAATCAGATAAATTTCAGATAGAACAAATTAATTAAAAAAAAAAGGGAGAAGTCGAGAGAAAGGAAAATAACAAGGGATAATAAGATGGTAACAACAGGAATGACTCAGGATATAAAAGTATTAGGAGAAGGAAGCGAATGTAGGAGGGATAGATAACAAATAAACCGGAAATGACAATAGACCAGAAATGACTTAATAATTAAACAAACACTTGAAAAAAAAATATAAAGAAATAAAAAAAAAATATGTAAAAAAAGGAAAATAAAATAGGAAGGGATGAATGAATAAGAACAAGGACCTAACCTACAAACAACCTAGACATGCTATGACTCGGTTAGGCTAAAATTTAAAAAAAGAACACTGTGTCAGAAGATAGATTATATAGATAAATAAAAAGACTTATGATTGGAAAGATTCCATTCTATTAAATTTAAAATAAAGAAAGAAAAAGTTTATAAAATAGACTCTAAGAATCAGAAAATGATTAATGTACGAAATGTTAAGAGTAAGAGTATTGTTGATTAAATGTTAATTGTTAATTTATTGTATTGTTAGTAGTTAAGTATATCATATGTAATTAGAGGGCAGCAGACAAGCAAGAAGGATAGAGTAAGAGTTTACTCCCAAAATGTGAAAATTGAGATAAAAAAAAAAAAAGGAATTTTGGAATCAAAATTTTTTTTTATCTAAATTTGGGGACTATGTAACATTTTGAAATAGGATATATATAAAAGGCACTTACCAAATTAAGATAAATATATGTAAATAAATTCAGTATGTAAAAAATTACTAAAATATACCAGGAACGAATTGTAAACATAACCTAAATTTCACTTGTATAGAAAATTCACACGGCCACATTTTAGATCTAATCACAAAATTTTATATAAAAGAAAAAAAAACACAAATCACTATTTATAATAAAATGTATTAGAAATAATTGATAGGTAACAATTTAAATAGAACTATGTAAAAATACACTTAAAACTTTCACACGGCAAGCTAGTGGAATGTGCTGTAGTAAACGATGTAACGGATTTGTGGAGTTGCGTGCGCATTGACCGGCAAAAGATATTCGTTTAAATATTTCTCGTTTTAAATATAATCTAAAACAGTTTTGGAGGTAAATGCAAAGAAATTTAAGTGCAGTTGTTAAGAAGAAGAAGTGTATCCGTAAAGAAGAAGAACATGACATCCGTAAAGCTGTACTTACAAGGAATAAACGAAAAAATAGCGGAAATTCACGATTTGGCCATTTTTATTGCTAACAAAGGTAGCGTCAGGCAGTTGGAACCAAGCATCGGAACGAGGAAGACGTATTCAGAATTGGCTGTAAAAATTTTATTTTTTTAACTAGTGCGGAAAGTGCAGTATCATATTTAAATCGTAATTACAGAGTAACAATAAGCCAAATAATTGAACTGATCAATTAAGAAGACATTATTCAGGAAATATATTTAATTAAGAACTAAAATAACTTGTAAAAATTTTAACTTGTAAAAATTGTAATTTAGATATTTTTTTGAAAGTGCCAACTCAAAATTTATTAGTCAAAATTTAGAAAACCCACCTATTTAACCCGAGATAAAGAGAGCTCAAGCTCAAATTGAAATAATTAAATCAATTTCAATTCATATTAAATTTTATAACTAAACTTCTTGCTGCCATAACAAAATTTAGACTTAGGCTAATAAAGCTTAATTTTTGTAATTCTTTGTAGAGGAAATAAGAAATTTTAATTAGTAAGTGACTTTGTAAAAGATAACAAGGAATGTCATTTTAAGATATTAAAAGTTTATTGTAACAAAAAGCAGCATTGAAGTGTTATTTCTTTTAAATTATAAATTTTATTAAGACTTGTATAAAACAAGATTACACCAATTATTACAATATATATATATATATATATATATATATATATATATATATATATATATATATATGATTAAATAAATATCAATTGGTGAATACCACTTCTCTAGGGTTAATGAAATATTTATTCCTCTTAGCTAAGTTTAACTCCACAACATTGGTAATTAATGTATCTATTGAAGAAAAGTTTTGAGGCATTTAAAAGAATTGTAAGGAGAGTTTTTGAACTAAAAACTTTACTTCAAAATGAGGTATGTTTACATTTTTTCAAACATTTTCTATCATGTAATGAAACACATCAATATTTTGCACAACACCATGGTCATGGTTTAGGAGACACACTGGTAAGAGTTCCTTTATAGGACATGGTTTGGAAGACAAATGTGATATAGTTGCCTCTCTTGGGCACCATTAGCAAGGTGTAGGAGGGACACAGGGTAGATCTACCTTTATAGGGCACCTTGGGGCGTAGCCACCTGCAGATGGTTAGAGAGACAAATACAAAGTGCCAAGACGCATTCAAACCCTTCGAATCAGCTATCAATAACATAAAAACACAGATAAATATGAACAAGCTAGTAAAAATATGTATTCCCCTAACCCAAACAAGTGATGTAAACATTTTCACGCATTGCTAAAGAAGTGTGAGATATTAATATGAACCAATTGATGAAAGATCGATTAAAAACATTCTGAAATAGTTTATAATTTTTCAAATATCGAAGGTTTCCTTCTTTCTGAAAAATATTTCCACTCTAGTCAGCACTGTTATTTAAATTACAACACATTTATTGCTGAAGAAAAACTTGTTTACTTGTGTGATGGACATTAAACAAGTAAAAAAAAAAAACTAATAAAGGGAAACTATTTGAAATTTGTTAAAAGTAACATTTAATTTGTTTTTACTAATTATAGTTACACATAATATCAATTAACAAATAATAACCTAACTAGTAAAAAATAAAGAATAAAAAAATTACACTTGTATAAAAAATATAATATTTAGTGCTTTATAAGTGAGAATATTTTTGTAGCGAAATACAGCTCAAATGACGAGAGGAATTAATTGTATCCGCTAGTGTCTGACGGATGTCGTTAGATCAGCAATGTAGTTAGATAATTCAGTTTTTTTATTACCAGCCTGGAAACTTTATTGACACACTACGTATGTTGATTTTTAAAATTATGGTTTGAAATCCATGATAAATTTTACCTATTACTGAAACTGCATAACATTTTTGAGGCATAAGTTTTTGATATGTGATAATTTAATAATACAGAATATTTTCCCTCACAACTTGTTGAATTGAATGTCATGGTCATACTGCAAAATATAAGAAATATTAAAAAAAAGAAAATGGGATGGTTCTGAAGTGAAATATATCTAAACACTCGCCTGAACAAAATGTCACAACACATCAAAAAATTAGGCAAAACAAAATAATTATTTATTTGTTCATATTATCTACACAAAACCAACGTCTGTCACAATATTTAGTCTATTTAAGAAATTATATGAGAAAGTTATTCTAATCTATTTTGACAAAAATAATCTATTGTTAAGTAATAGAATTGCCAATTATGTGTCAATTGAATAAAAAAGCCAATTTTCAATATAATTTTAATTTACCTCATTTTCACATCAAAGGATTTAACATGTACTTGAATAGAGAATCTATTTTGATGCCAACAATTATTACTGTCAAGTTTGTTTAGTGTTCAACTTTTCCAAATAATAATTATTTCATAATTTCTAGCCACGAAAATATAAAGTCTACATTTTGTAGACTACTACAGACAAACATAATAATACTATGAAAACCATAACAGACAGTAAATTATAATTTTATAAAACCCATACACACGCTTCTTTTACATCCATACTCAAAGTATCAAAATATGTAGACTGTCTTGAACTAGCCATAAGAATTCCAAATTAGTTCAAATTACTTTTGTCTTTCAACCTGTTGTTCAACAGCTGTTGACAGTACTTGAACATTCCCTTCCTGACGCATTTTCTAAATACAATTTTTGCAACAAGGAACAATTTTTAAACTAAATTACAAATAAGGAAGTTAATTACTTTGTAAAATGTTAACAAACATCAATACATGTAAAACATCAGTAGTATAATTTACATAAATTTTATTAACAAAATGTACAATATATTTCTCAACAACCATCTATACCTATATATAAATATAACTTATAAAATAATATCAGAAGGTGATAATTTTATTAACAATAAATATAAAACAATACAAGCTTTTTATTACAATAAAAATATTGAAAAGAACCCCAATACCACAAAAATAATCAAAAATGACAAATAAAACAAGTTACTTTAGATTAAACCCTTATGTACATTTCGATGACCATGTCATCATCATCAGAGGGTCTTGTTACAAAGCACAATCTAGCACACAAGAAGTTACAAACATCATTCTAGTTTGTAACTTCTTGTGTGCTAGATTGTGCTTTGTAACAAGACCCTCTGATGATGGTAATCTAAAGTAACTTGTTTTATTTGTTATTTTTGATTATTTTTGTGGTATTGGGGTTCTTTTCAATATTTTTATTGTAATATATTGTACCACTGTGCTATTGATATTGTGTACAAGCTTTTTATGTTTAACACAATTTAGTTTATATTTTTTATAGTAATATTTTCCACAGACAGGCCTGTTCCTGTGACCTTACCCTTTCACATACTAGGTATTTGTAAAACAGGTTTTTGTTTGAGGGATAGGATTGTTAATTTGTATTAGTCCACAATAAAAAGTCTATTTTTGTCAGAACCCAAAATTATAGCACATATATAGTGGATTTTACACCGAATTAAAACTTCAATAATATTAGTGAACTATGGCAACAATAGTTTATTGTAACTTATCTTTATATTAAATAAAAATCTGTACATACTTTATTTTCACAGAGAAAAATTTGTGAATATTTATAATAAAGAATTCAATGGCTTCAAAATAAGACCAGGTTTCATTTAAACAGCCCATCACTGAGAAAAAGTTGTTACATAAATTAAAAATAACTTTCAAGTAAGGATAATATGTAAAACCATTTGTAAGAATATACTGGTAAATTTTCAAGGAAATTGGGCAGTAATGTTTTAAAGTAAAGATCTTGAAATGATGATGGTGATCAAAATATAGTTGAAAAACTAACTACTATCGTTTTGCCTAACACAGCTCCTCAATAAAAAACATCAACAAAATAAATTACTTCCAATCCACACAGAATAAAAAATACAAACAAATTATATATATGGATTTAATATCAATGTATCAGTTTGTTCAAACTTGAGAGCTGAACTTTATGTGCAAACAGTAGATTCTTTATTGCCTAAGAATTTTAAGTATAAATGCGAACATGTTTAGATGAGCTACTGATAACATCAGGAAGTTGTTTAAGAATACCATGGAGAAAGATAAGCAACAGTTAAAAGATGCAACTGTTTTAACAAGATCTTTAAAACGGCATAGTCTTTCTTCTGGCCAAAGTATATTTTTCTAATTTATAAAAATACTCTCTACTGTTAACAATATTATAAGATACTAGGTACTGACCATTAACACTTTGGTGAAATAATTGTACAAAATTTTCAGAATAAAAACTCTCTATATTAGTACAACGTGTAGCTAAAAGAAATTAAATTTAATTTTTTATTAATGACCTGTTAATGTGTTCGGGTAATTTGTTTCATTCCCTTCTTACTTTAATAATACTGTAATTCCTTTTGTGTATTAAACTTGCATAATTAAAACAAATTAATATGTTAAGTCAAAAATGTTTGGAATGTTTTACAAAATAAGTGTTCAAATACACGAAATAATGCACAAAATAAGGTAAATGAATGGGTTCATTCAAAAAATCAAATGAAAGACATATTATATTTTCAAAGAAATTAGTACAGGCAGAAATTTTATTTAAAATTTTTCTCAGTATAGAGTAACTTGATAAAATGAAATTATTTAACTAATCAATTACTTCAGTTAGAATTTTCCATGGTACTTTTTGAAATTAGGAAATAGTTTGCAGAATAGAAATATTTTTTTACAGCAAATAAAAAATCTATTAAAACTAGCAGTTTTTGTGTTGTACATCTTGAGGTTTTTTAGAAATTATATTTGTTTGTATTATCTTAGCAAAAAAACCACTACTTACTGATTTATTCAGCAGACCCGTTTCACACTAGGTCAGCGCTTATTCAATGCTGTGAATTACTGACAAGACTGTTGCTCAGGTCTGTTGTGTTTGTGTGAGTCTGTGGTGTATTTTTGTTCTGCGTGTTATTGTTCATAGAGTGGTTATTAATTATGTACTCAAATATAGTGTTTGATTGGGAGTGTGTTTTGTCATTTAGAATGTGTTGTGGATAGTATTTATTGTGTTTGTATATCTCATAGTTTTCTACTGTGTTAAGTTTTTTGCTTTTATTGATGTAATGTTACATCATTAAACATTACACACCACAGAACAAAAATACACATCAGACTCACACAAACAAAACAGGCCAGAAATTCACAGCATTGAAAAAGCGCTGACCTAGCACGAAACGCATCTGCTGAATAAATCAGTAAGTGTGGTTTTTTGCCAAGATAATTCAAACAAGTGTAAAATCTATTAATTTTTGCATAATCATAACACCACTGACTTTCTCGGTCTATACACTTTACCAAAACTGATAATGTTATCTATTATGTCTAATAACTAAATTAGTTAGCCAAATAATTATTCACAATAAAATTCCCAGGTATATCTATATTCATTTTTATGAATACACTATTAGAATATTATTTAAAGGTATATCTGATCGATTATCTTAGATAATCAAGTATAAATTTGTAATTTGAACTTAAAACCTTAAATAATCTTTTAAAGAAAATAGTACAGTAAAGAAGTTCAAACAAATTTCCAGGAAATAATTAATAACAAATTTACCTAAATATATCAATGAATATTTAAATTACCTATAATTATTTCAAAATAAGAATAATTGTATTACAGTATTTCTTTCTTCTCTATTTGTGAGGGATAAATTTAGAGATGTATATATTAAGTTTTAAACATTTGATTAATTCAATATTTCACTATCAATGAAAAGATTTATTCATTTGAAAATACATAACACGAAAAAATACTACTGATTCAATAACAACAACAGAGAATTAAAAAGGTATTGCTAAAAACAATAACTATGAATACATTCTTGAAATGTTTTCTGATTTTGCAGCTACACTTCACAATGTTAAAAAAGTAGATAGTTTAATAAAATTTTTAAATGAATAACAACTATAAACAATGACATAAAACAAAGCATTATATATATAAAACAAAAGCAAAACAATACTAGATAATAACATAATAAAATATGAATCAATATAAAGCTACAAAGGATGATACATTATTTTTAAATTGAATGTTGCCCCTCCAACAATTTTACAAGGGACCAAACACTATTTTCAAAAGAGAGGAAACAACTCTATTTATGAGAATTGCTTCATTTTGGCCCTTTACAATACATCTTTACTAGGGTTGCCAAGAGTTCATCATAATGTTACACTATAGTACTGGTGAAACATTTGAATTATAATAGTTCGTTCATATTTATCTAGGCAGTCGCAAGAAAGTTGTTTTTTGAAAAGGAAAATAACTGTTGATATGCAAGTAAAATAAATTTATTTAGTAATCACTTAAACAATAGTTTATGACTATCCGAACTTTGAATTTAGTAAATTTGTTAAAACTTAGAATCAGAAGATTTTCGATCGCTATGTGCCGATCTTCATCAGTGTATTCTGCTTGGAGATGTTGGGTCAAGCGGTGACGGTTTTAAAGGTAGGTTTTCGATAGTATCAAAGAGTAAGTGTGATTTGTATTGTGTTTGTTTGTTTAATATGTTTGTACTTTGTGTTTTTGTGTCTGTAAATATCATATTGTTCTAGTGTGTTGAGATGTGGTCCTTTTTTGTTGATGTGTAGGATTTCTAGGTTTTGGTAAATGTCTGTGTATTTGTGTCCTGTATCTTTTATGTGTTTGTAAAATGTTGAGTTGGTGTTCTGTTTGTGTTCTTCGACGCTTTGTTTAAAGCTGCGACCTGTTTGTCCAATGTAGAACTTGTTACATTCGTCGCAGTTCAGTTTGTATACGCCTGGTGCTTGTAGTTTATCCTTGTTGTTGGTGTTGTGTTTTGTATTTTAGCTTGTTATTAGTTTTGTATGCTATTTTGTATCCTATTTTTTTGAAATTTGCGGGCTATTTTGTTTATGAATGGTAATGTGATGTATTTGTTTTCCCTGTCTGTAGTGTTAATTTTAGTGTTTTTTTGTATTTTGTGCCACAGTTTGTCTATTATTGTGGTGTTGTATCCATTTGTGTATGCTAAATATTTAATTGTGTCTAGTTCTTTGTTTATGTTTTCTGTGGTCATTGGGACTTCTTTAAGTCTATGGAGCATGGATCTGAAGGCTCTCCTTCTTCTTCTAATTCAAGAAATTTATTTAACTATGACGTTTGACATCTCAATTATTCTGCTTTTATACTAAAGAAAACGTAGTCCTTAAATTTAACACTCAAATGCTTAATGTGAGAAGGCAAAATACCATTTCTCTTATGCTTAACTTTACATAGCTTAACATTAATGCATAAAGGAAGGTTACTAGAGCAATTTCTCAATATAATTTTTAGTAAACCCATTGCATTTTACACACTCGATCAACTAGTCATGACAATATATTAGTAGCAGGTATAAAGTCTAGCCCAGCTAGTCATGAATGTCGTCATTGTTTGATTTGTTTGCTTCAAGAGTGTTTACTATCTGATATGTCATGAACAAGACTAGTCTGTACTTTCTAAGGGATAATTAGACTCTCAAAATTTACATCATAAATAAATAAAGATATTTATGACCCAACGACTTTCTGTCAGACATCTAAACATAATAGAATACTTTAGCATTTTTGATGTCAACTAGAGTGAGAAGCTCAGTATAACTTTGACACGATGTCGGTCAGTAGTGTATTCTTGTGTACATACGAAATGAACAATAATAGTGGGAGCCTAGAATCTAAAACAAACTTTAAACTATAAGTAACTTTTAATTTCCTTTTACTAATTATGATTACAAATTATAATCAATTACCAATAAAAAACTAAATAAGGTACAAAATAATTAATGAAATAATTGCACCCGTATAAGAAATATAATATTTAGTGCTTTATAAGTAAGCATATTTTTGTAGCGAAATACAACTCATTTGACGCGAGGAATTGATTTGTACCAGCTAGTGTCTGTGGTGCACATGTAATTAGATCAGCAATACGTTAAGTGTATGTGAAATGACATTTTACCTTCTCTTATTAAGCATTGAGTGCTAAATGTCAGGACTAAGTTTTCCATAGTATATTTAGTTGTTGCTATTATAATGAAAAATTATTTGATTCATATATCAACCATTATTTACCTTTAAACAAAATGTTATGATTTATATTTATTTACAGTGAAATTGAGTAAATATTGAGCCAAGGATATTACATTAAATACAGTGGAACTTGAATAACTCAAACTACTATAATTCAAAAATTTTCCCTGTTCCCTAGCATTATGTATTTAAACAATGTTAAAACATCACGGTCAAATCGAATTTTGTGTTGGTTAATTTAAACTTTTGTTTCCAATAGAGACATAGTTTATATTTTGCGTGAGTATTACAAGTCACGTATGGCTCACAGGAATGTCGGCCGGGTGGGTGGGGTAAGAATACAATTGTTTGTTTACCTGACATGTGAGGTTAGTGATCTTCCACTACATCTCCAACTCACTTTTGTCTCGTAGTCGTTTAGTGTCACAGCGTCCGTAGCAAGTGCAGTTTGTATGAAGGTTGTGCTCTATCAAGTCTATTGACGCGTTTTGACTTTTTAAAGTGTGGTGTTGTGTATTGTACAATAGTGTTGTGTTCTAAGCAGCGGGATTAAAAGTCTTTAAATTTTGCTGAAAAAGTTGTAGTAATTAAGGAGGTGGAAAAAGGGATTTAAAAAGAACTCTGAGAATGCACTGGACTTCGGAATTCCCTGAAACATTTTGTCAACTAATTTAAAAAATAAAGACAAGATTTTGAAATCCGTTGGTGAGAGTGCGAAAGATAGGAAGAGAGTAAGAGAACCCAGCCTTTGACAAGGTAAAATGTTTTTTAAGGTAGTTTAAACAAGCGGGTGATACTTCGAGTGGCCTACTCTCAAAAAAGCAGGCCGAACAATTTCCCTCCGAAATGGGAGAAGAGAATTTTAAAATAAGCAATGGGCGGTTATCAAAAGATGGTTAAAAAAGATGGTTTTAAAAAGAAAATTCTTTCACAACTTTTTGCAATGAAAGTGCTTCTGTTTGATCAGTTTGAAACTGAGCAATGGAAAAAGGGCTTAAAAGAGATGGTCCAGAACCGAGATCTCAAAAACATTTTTAATGTGGATGAGACAGGACTTTTCTAAGAGCACTCCTGATAAAACTCTGACATTAAAAGATTAGAGATGTCATGGAGAAAAGCTTATTACAGAAAAAATTACACTGTTGGTTCGGGCTAACCTGGATGGGTTAAAAAAATTGCCATTGCTGATAATCATCGGTAAACCTGCTAAACGTGAAATCAAAACCAGTAGAGTATTGTTCACTCTACAAGGCATAAGCCAGGATAACTAGTGATCTCTTTGAGAATTGGCTCTTAAATCTCTATAAAAAGTTTGGAAAACAAAATCATGAGATTTTTATTTATTGACAATAATTGTACGGTTCATAAAAGGATGCCGCTTATGGAAAATGTGAGCAGTTATTTCCCAGCCAACATGACACTACTGGTACAGCCAATGGAGCAAGGGATTATAAAATATCACAAACAATTCTACACGTGTTTAGAACATTCTCACAGGAGATTTTAAAGCACTAAAAATTAAACCGGATATTCTTCAAACCTCAATATGTGCAAACAAACTTACGACCAAGTGACAAAAAAAAAAAACATTAAAAATTGTTTTAAAAAACAGGCTTTTAGGTAAAAGACACTGAGAGTGGAGTTCCTGACTAAATTGTGAGTGACACAAGTTATTATGTCAATTGCTGGGAGGACGTTGTTTTAAACCCTGCCATTTCATATGAAGACTTCGTGAACATTGACAAAGATGTTGAAGTGTGTGGCAAGCTGATCTATGTATACATCATCTCAATACACAGTGACGGAAACAACGCACTGGGTGATGAGGACGAAGCGGGAGAGGAAATAACTATAATACTATGTTCTGAATGAGAAAATTAAATCCCAAAAACAAATAAAGATTACTGACTTTTTCCAAAAACTGTAACATGTACAGAATGTAAATTAAGCCCATGTAGTTGATCTTTTAGAATTGTAAATAGTGTATTATTTTGTATTCTATCTATTGTGTTGTAAATCAAATTGTATCCATTTTGTAAATCATTTATGTTACATTTTACAGAATATGTACAGTATATAATTATTTCTTTGAAAGTTTTTAAGAACGTAATGAAGGTTTAGTGTTTCAACTCCCTTTTCTTGTGAATCGTTTAATTCGAATTTTTCAATGGTTCCTAGAGATTCGAATGATTGAAGTTCCACCATATTATAGTTTTCTGCTAGGAATTATAATTATGTATTTAATTATAAATACGGAAGTCATGCCTCAATATTTACAGTGTTGTGGCAAAGGCAACAAAATAAATTTGTGTTTACCGTGGGCAAATAAATATCTGAGACTAAAACTACATTATATTAAGTGTTATTTCATCCATACCATTTATTTTAAAATATTTTGTTTACAAAATCTTTGTAGGGGCCCATTCAGTTTATAATTTAAATTAAAACTATATAATACTGTTAACTTAAAGTCTAATTATCAGCAAAACTTTTATAATATTGCTTGACAAATTTATATATTCTGAAATATACAATAAGTAACAAATTTTTAGATATTAAAAAGTAACAAAAATTTATAAATATTTTATTTTTACTTGTTTTTATTAATTATGTAATGTAATTCTCCAGAAATACTAAATGTTTCCTTAGAATTGTTTAAAATAAAAATAAAACTGTTCTAATTAAATAATTTTTTATCAGTTAAATATACGCTAAAATATTGTTACATTATCCATTCTACATGTAGTGGAATGTATCACATTTGATATATACAAATTAGCTGTGACATATTTTAAATAATAATTATGATCAATCTTACTTTTATGATTGTTCTTCATTTTTTTTTAATTTTAAAATTTTTCTCTAATATTAATAAAATTTATTTTTATTTAATATTAAATCAGGAAAAATATAATTTTTGTAATAATTATTCATGAATACAGTAATACCTTGACTTACACGATTCCCAAGTTACGCGGTTTTAAATAATGCTATTCAAGTTATGCAAAAAATGCCTAAAAGAAATTTTATAGTGCAAGAGGAGACAATATTTCCAGGTTTTAAGGTCGCCAAAGACCAATTGACAGTGGTGGTTCGCGCAAATACAGTTGACTGTAAGTTGCAACCTCCATAGTTTATCGCTCAGAAAATCCAAGAGCATTAAAAAATATTTCTAAAGCTATCCTGCTTGTGATTTTGGAAGTCGAATCGGTCAGGACTGGTTTGGTCATCATTTCATACCTCAAGTCGAATGTTACTGTTGGTCTAAACACATTTTTTCTAAAGTAATTTCTATTAATTGGCAACGCACCTGACAATCATCCTACTACTTTTTAACTAATTTTGACACACACGTGAAAGTGATATTTTTGCCACCACACACAACTAGTTTGCTTCAACCAATGGATCAGAGTGTGATCAAAAAATTTAGAGCTTACTACACAAGAAGGTCATTTGCACATCTGTATGAAGCTATGAGACAGAACAACGAGCTCTCTGTTGAAGATTTTTGGAATCAATTCAATGTTTTAGATGCTTTGAGAATCATTTGTCAATCTTGGAATGAAATTTCACAAAAAAACTTTGAATGGCGTTTGGAAAAAAGTGTCTATATTTTTGCCACTGAAACTCAAGCGGAATCAGTGCCAGAGTCAGATGAAATTGCAGATGTGATTGAAGAAGGTGTCGGTTTTGCCAGACAACTCAATTTAGAAGTGGATAGTGATGACGTTTATGAGCTGCTGAATTTACACAACCAGGAGCTGACAATTAACTGATGAGCTCATAGAAATCCGTGCGCAAGAGCAAGACCTTATAAACGCAGATTATTTAGACCCAACTGACGTAGAAGATGAAATGGCGGTTAGAAACTTGACAAAATGCTTTAGTTCAATTGAGCAAGGCTTACAAATTTTGGAAAACATAGACTCCAATGATGAGCGTATTTCTGCCACAAAACAAACAAAATTAGCAAGTTACGAGGAAATTCTGAGTGAGAAGAAAAAATCTTCAATTCGTCAAACTATTTGTCAAAATAACTTCTTTTTACTTACTTCTTTGCAATATGTATAAATATATATATATATATATATATATATATATATATATATATATATATATATGAAGTTAATATATTACTATTGTAAGTAATTTTATATATACACATTTTTCTTCTAAATTATTAATTTATTTAGTCTTTGGTACCAATTAAACATGATTCGTACGTGATTGTATGTAAAATTATACCCTGACTTATGCGAATTCTATTTACACGGCTATTTACATCGTGTAATTACGGGGTATTACTGTATTTCCTACACAATATTCAAATCAGTAGTAAATTTTACTAAACAAAAAATAAAAATGTAACACTGGGGCGATTGTTTTAATTTTAATGCATTTATTTAACATATTTCTCTGAAAAAATTTTAAAACCTCATTTATAGTACCATAATATCAAAAGAGGTATATACTTATACCTTACCAATAAGTAAAATTATTTAATACTTATATTGGAGGGAGTTATAAATTTCATAAAAATTTCTGTGAAATTAAAATCATTTTTAAATACATACTTTACAAACTATGTACTTAAAAGTAAGCAAAATATATGTTAACGTATTACATTAAGAGGAACTGTCATATTCTTTGGTAAGCGTTGCAGCAACCTGTTGCCTAACTCTTGACTTACCATCAGCCAAGAGTATTTGTCTATGACAAAAACTTCTTCCATGGGTACTTTGAATGAAACGAGTAAAGTTAAACACATTCCATCATTAGCTGCTTCAGGCTTGCCACAATGTTCAACAGTTAAGACTCCATGTGGCCTATGAGAAGGTACGTCAGCACCAAATATTTCCTACAAGTTTATAAACTAATTAGTTATGACATTCTGTAGTAACAACATACAAAGTAAAGTTAAAATTTAAAAAAAATATTCTAAAAATGTGTTACAATTTCTGCATCAGATTTTATTTATTTGGGATAGCTATAATTTTTAAGTTTATAAAATACATAAGGTTAATTTATAAACCATATAAATCCTTGTATTAAATCAGTTACACAGCCTTCATTCATGTAGATTTTGCTATCATAGTTATCTAAATCATTGATGTAGATGTTTGCTAAAATAAAATAAGCTTTTTAGACTTTTTATCTAATTTTGCAAAATATAATTTTAATAATACATAATTTTTTGAAGGAAATGAGAGATACTTACGACCATGAATTTGTGTAAAGTTGAATGCAGATTACTATTGTGGTTGATTTCACACATTGGAAGATGTACTTCTGTTTTCTCTGATACCAAAATGTGAACACGATTGCTGCAACAAAATATATTTAAGATTCCTCCTGTTTATTAAAAAAAAAACAGAAATTTTATTTAAACTATTAGTTATGAATATTTTTACTTTACAGTTTTTTATAACTAGAGTGGAAGACAAACTTTTTTAAATAAATAAATAAAAGCATGAATCCACATCAACCAAAATAAAAAAAAAAAAATAATGGAAATAAGTAGAAGTTGCTTGATGTAAAAGTCTTGAATTCACTGATTAAACTAATTTTAAAAATACTTAACTAAGTGAATACGTAATTGCTTACTTGCTGACTCGTTACAAAACATTCGTTCCTTTTACATAGCTAACCCTCTACTGGCGGCATCAGTTGTGTGTAAAAGCTCTAATGGGAATGGATTTATGACTGTGGAATGGGGTGGGTTGTTTTGGTTGTGTGTCATATAATAGAAAAGGCTGTTGGCTTCAAAGTGTGTGTGATAATTTAATACGTTTTCTTTATCTGTTGCGTAGTGTTTGTATATTTCATATTTTTCTAAGGTTGTTAGTTTTTAACTTTGTTTTAATGTGTGTAGAACATTTAAATTAGTGTGTATGTCAGTGTGTGTGTGTTGGGCGTTTTTAGGTGTTTTGCGTAGCTGGATTTAGGGTTTGTGTTTTTTTTTTAGGGTAATATGTTCTTCGAAGCGTGTATAGAATGACCTGCCAGTTTGGCCGAAGTAATAGCTGGGACAATCGTTACAAGTTAATTTGTAAATACCTGAGAGTTTGTGTTTGTCAGTTTCTTTTTGAAAAGATTGTATATGCTGTCTTAAAGTGTTTGTTGTTTTGTAGGATATTTGTTGTTTTTTGTGTGGTTTGTCTGCATGGTCGTTTGATGGTGTTTATGTTTAATTATCCTGCGTATGTTGTCTATGAGTGTGTGTTGGTAGCCGTTTTGTTGAGCGATGTATTTTATGGTATTAAGTTCTTCGTCATAGTCTTTCTGTAGCATTTGTATATTGATTAGGGGGTGTAACATATGATTAAATGCAGCCTGTTTGTGTTGTGTGGGGTGATTAGATGTATTATGAATGACAATATCGGTAGTTGTTGGTTTTCTGTATATTTTGAAATTATGTCTGGTGTTTTGTTTGGTGATGGTAAGGTTTAGAAAGTTTATTTTATTGTTTTCTTCTGATTCGAGGGAAAATGTGAGGTTTTGGTGTATGGTATTAATATAATTGCGTAGTTGTTTGATTTGCCGTTGTATAATATTAAAATGTCATCTACATATATATGGTAATAAATTATTTTATGTGTGTGATTATTGTTCTGTAGAATGTATTGTTGTTCGATATGATGTAGGAATATTTCTGCTAGGATGCCTGAGATGGAGGAACCCATAGGGAGGCCGTCTTTCTGTGTGTAGAATTTGTGTTGGTATGTGAAGTAGTTTTGTGATGTGATGAGTTTGGTGAGTGTGATGATTTCATGTGTGAGTTTATGTGGAGTGTTGTTTGCTGTGAGCATATTTTGTAGTATGTGGAGTGTTTGTTCTACTGGCACATTAGTGTATAAGTTTTTTATGTGGAATGAGGCAATGGTGGAGTTGTGTGGTAAGTGGATGTCTTGAATTTTGTGAATGAGGTCTATGTTATTGCATATGGATGTGTGATTATTTCATTATCATACTTCAATAATTATGAAATATCCCTCACCTACCACAACAAAAACACATAAAATAGCCTCCACATTCAAAAAACTCCATTACCAATTATCCTACAAAACAACAAACACTTTAAGACAGCACATACAACCTTTTCAAAAACAAACTGACAAATACAAACTCTCAGAAAACCAACAACTACCGATATTGTCATTCATAATACATCTAATCACCCCACACAACACAAACAGGCTGCATTTAATCATATGTTACACCCCCTAATCAATATACAAATGCTACAGAAAGACTATGACGAAGAACTTAATACCATAAAATACATCGCTCAACAAAACGGCTACCAACACACACTCATAGACAACATACGCAGGATAATTAAACATAAACACCATCAAACGACCATGCAGACAAACCACACAAAAAACAACAAATATCCTACAAAACAACGAACACTTTAAGACAGCATATACAATCTTTTCAAAAAGAAACTGACAAACACAAACTCTCAGGTGTTTACAAATTAACTTGTAACGATTGTCCCAGCTATTACTTCGGCCAAACCGGCAGGTCATTCTATACACGCTTCGAAGAACATATTACCCTAAAAAAAAAACAAACAAACCCTAAATCCAGCTACGTAAAACATTTAAAAACGCCCAACACACACACACTGACATACACACTAATTTAAATGTTCTACACACATTAAAACAAAGTTAAAAACTAACAGCCTTAGAAAAATATGAAATATACAAACACTACGCAACAGATAAAGAAAACGTATTAAATTATCACACACACTTTGAAGCCAACAGCCATTTCTATTATATGACACACAACCAAAACAACCCACCCCATTCCACAGTCATAAATCCATTCCCGTTAGAGCCTTTACACCTAACCGATGCCGCCAGTAGAGGGTTAGCTTTGCAAAAGGGACGAATGTTTTGAAACGCGTCAGCAAGTAAGCAATTACGTATTCACTTAGTTAAGTATTTTTAAAATTAGTTTAGGGAAACAAGTAGGCTGCAAACATGAATCTTTACCTAGTTCTAAATGTTATAAGTTCGATATTAAATGAAATTTCAACAAATATCCCATTCTTTCAAAATATATTAAAATTATGTACCATAATGTATAGTAAATTACAGTATATTTATTGAAACCAAACTTCATTTTATAGTAAACAAATTTGTACCTGGTGTTGCAGACAAAAAATATTTACAATTATGAATGAACAACCTGAAACTACAACACATGTAATCTGTGTAAAAGCACAGGTTTCTCTTCATTTTAAAATTCCTTCTGTTAGCTCACTCTTCTGATACATATCTTGCACAAAATTTCAATTGTTATTAAAATACGTTTTTATTCATCCAATCAAGTTCAAATACATTTTTTTAACCTATAGTAGATGACAAATGATGTTAACACAGTTCTTTGAAATATTTATTCAATAATTAATTATAAAATTTTTGGGGTCCAGCCGTATTTGAACTGAGAATCTTAATGTTCGAAGTCTAGCGTGCCTTGACACTGCGTGAAAATTTCCAATACCTAGAAGTAGTTTTTAAAGACGTATATGAATTTTTTTTCCCCCATTTGGCTGTCGTCAAAACCTCCATTGTACAACCTTAAACTGTTGTCCTGGCTACCACAGAATATCATAAATAGTGCTCTAGGGTAACTAAAATAAAATTTTTATTTGTTAACCTTAGTAGGAATTTACGTAAATTTTTTTTTTAATAATATTTTTGAATATAAAAATGTTTTAATATTTTTTAGCATATAAAGTAACACAATGCCTTTAAGGAGACATAACACACACTATTATTTGCCAAAAATGTACAAAAATGTGCAATTTTACTTCTATTCTACTACCCTACACCCATAAATCACATGTTGCAATTGAAGTGAAAGCTGTCAATATGATGTAAGCTTTGTCAATGAAATGACGGTTTCAAAATACGTCAGCACAGCAAGTTGCTATAGTTTTTACTTGGTTTTTTAAAAACCTTTACCTATGAGTTGTTCCTCTGGGGCTGAAAATCTAACTATTTGCAAATAGTGTAAAATAATGATAACATAGATCAGGCAATGGACCAAATTAGTAATAATTTTTGTGAATGTGGGGTTTGTTTTTCTATCTAGTTTGTAACTTCAAGACAAAAATATTTCAAATAGAAAATCTAAATGTTCACTATGCTTAAGAAGTCAAAGATCAAAATATCTTTATTAAAAATCAACAAGAGAATGATTTGAATATCAAATTGAAATTAATTTTCTATATTTTCAAATAAAGGAAAAGTAGAGTGTTGAAAAATTTCTTTTATATTTTTTAATAATGTTTGTACAAGGTGAATCTAGAAAGTAACAGACTTTTGTGACTAGTGCGGCAGTGGGAGGTGCTAGAGCTGCCATGTTAGTGTCACAATATCTCTACACTCAGCATACAATGAGCTGTGGTAGTGGGGGGGGGGGCTATATTTCCCCAAATTTTCTCACTGTGATTAGTTGAAATGTTTGCTACAAATAAAATTCCCAACATTTGAGAAATTCTTTCAGTGATTAGATTTTGTTGCCAAAATCCAATACAATTGAAATCCATTGCAAACTTTGTGAAGTTACGATAATGGAATAATGAGCGAAAGCAGACTGAGCCAGTGTTGTATTAGTTTTCAAAATGGCCATGACAAAGGACCTCTACATAACAAATTAGGATGGTGGTTGGCTTACCCTGGTTACTGAAGACTTTTCTTAATGAAAATTATAGAAAAAATTCACGAAAGTTTGCAATGGTTGAACTTTCAAAAAATGTTCCCCAAATTTCATGATGAACTTGGCTATCAAAAATTTTGTGCAAGGTGGGCTCCAAAAATCCTTACAGAAGACCACAAAAAATAAAGGTTGCTGCATCACTGAATTTTCATGATGACTATGAAATTCTCAATCGTATCATAACTGGTAATGAAATATGGGTGAAGCATCTGTATTGTGAGATGAAAATGCAATATATCAAATGGGGACAGATGCATTCCTCCCAAAAACCAAGAATATGTCTCCAAACTCTGTCAGCAAGAAAGACCATGGCAACGGTTTTCTGGGACAACGAGGATTTGATTCAGGTTTATTTCTTTAAACGAGGCTCGACAATTACTGCAGAAAATTATTATCAAACACTCCATAAACTACAAGGAGCGATACATAACAAACGACAGGGACAACTTTCAAGAAACATTTTGTTTATACACTGACAATGAACGTCCATTCACAGCCAATGTACTTAACAGTTCTTGGATGATTTTGGGTTGGAGGTCTTTGATCATCCTCTATATAGCCCAGATCTAGTGCCAAGTGACTACTACCTCTAGCAATAAAGACCAGGCTCGCAACGCAGCGCTTCTATACGGATGCTGAACTTCATGCTGGCATTAACAAGTGGTTTAGGATCTCAGGGGGCAGATTTCTTCAAAGTTGGAATCAAAAAAACTTATTACAAGTTATGATCAATGTATCAATTTGAATGGGAATCATGCTGAAAATACCCTAAAGTGTAGCTTTGAATAGTAAAATTATATATAATAAAAGTTTTTTTTCACTTTAATTTTTTAAAATGAAATTCCTCTTACTTTCTGGATTCCTCACGTATAATAATTAGATTTTGTAGTAAATTTTCATATTTATTTCAAATTATAAACATCAATACCTACATCAATTGGCATAAATTTTACAATCAACGAGATGAAGATCACCTAGCGCAATCAAAAATGTTTTGTCTCATTAGGTTTTTCTTAAATTTACTAAAATTAGAAGTTTAGTAAGATGTTAATTTTATTTAATAAAAAAGGTTTCAGAACTCTTTATGAAAATGTTATACATCAGAAAATTTTGGTTCTTGATTGTAAATTTTAAAAAAACTTGAATGTTGAAATTTTTATTACAAACCAAGCCAATAATTTAACAACTAATGCATATTTTTGTACCCAAGTATTCGTAGATTATATTATAGGGGATAAATAATAATTGACATAAGATACACATGTTCCTTTAAAAGAACTATTGCTTTTGGAAACACTATTTTACAGTATACTGAATATATGTTTGAGTAAATTTCTGCCGTTCCTAGCAAATTAATATTTTCCTCTGTTGATGCGTTTCGGAGTAACTTAATTTTCAAAACTTAAAATTGTAATGTTCGCCTAAACTTTGAGTTCGTCTTTATATACCGTAAGCCACGCCTCCTACCCTTACAGACCTTGAAAGACCTTACCGGGTCTGGAAGCGAAACTGGGTCTGATATTGAATGCAAGGTCTGGAAGTGGTGGGGGCATGGCTAACGGTATATAAAGATAAACTCAAAGTTTGGGCGAACAGTACGATTTAAGTTTTGAAAATGGAGTTACTCTGAAACGTGTCAACAGAAGAGAATATTGAATCGATAGAAATGGCAGAAAACTGTACTCAAACATATAGAAATATTCCTAACAGAAATGAAGATGAGTATATTAATAATTTTATACTGAATATGTTTACCTGCTCTTCTGTCGAATGCAAATCACTAGCCTCAACAATAATTTTTTATGGGGTTGCAGTATTGGCAGTGTGTATGCATGCTGAGGCTCTGACAGTGTGTGAAATAAAAGGCCACGTTCTATGATTGAAATAATATCATTAGCTCTTAGACTCATTTGAGAAGGATGAGCAATCCACTTTGCCTGCAAAGATTCAGAGTCTGCTTGAGCAGGTGTCTTCAGAGTACCACCAGTAATACGGCCAGTAAGAACAAATCGAAACCATGCTTTGCTTGCACACTCAACCATTATTAATGATGTAGGTTCCATGTGAAGTCCAGTTTCCTCTAAAACTTCTCGAATCACTGCTTCCTATAATAATCACATTATGTTTGAAATTTTATGGAAAAAAATGTTATTTAAGAATTGATTTCATAGCTTCCCAAGTAAAGGATGAAATCCATAAATATAATAGTGAATAAAAGTACAAGATATATAAAAAGATAAGAAAAAAGTACAATGTATTAGAGTAAAAGGAAAACTTAATTTAATTTCCTTCTGACTTAATTTGAGGCCTGCTGGATCGTTTATCACTAGCTTATGCATGTTTCACTAATATGTAACAAAAACTTAAAATACTTATTTGTAACACTTAAAAATATCTATGGTAAAAAATATCCTTCTCATATCACAACAAATTATTTTATTTCTACTAAGTTCAATATTCCATAGTGGAGTCATTGCCGATCTAGGCAAGAGATGTTAGGTTTCCACAGTGGAATCAAGCCTCTTTCACCAAGATATAAAATCCATTTACCTCTTATGATATATAAAGTTGTCATAAAAAAATCGAAGTAGGTTTTTTCATTTCAATTGGATGTTAGTTTTTGTACAGTAATGTTTATTTTATGGTAGTATAAATTTATATATATTTATGCCTTGAGTATATAATATTGTGGGAACAATAACCCTAGTGCTTATATTAATTAAAACAACCTCTCACCACAAATTCAACAAATTTTATTTCAACCTTATGTACATTTCGACTACAAAGTAATCATCTTCAGAGGTATTTTTACAAATAAATAACTCAGTTATTTATTTATAAATCAATAAATCAGTTATTTATTTGTAAAAATACCTCTGAAGATGATTACTTTGTAGTCGAAATGTACATAAGGTTGAAATAAAATTTGTTGAATTTGTGGTGAGAGGTTGTTTTAATTATTATAAACATTTACGCCACAGTTACTTCAAGTTGTTGTTAGCCCTAGTGCTCTCTTTTGGTTACTTCTGTTTCATTTTTCTGAATAAAATTATTTCTTCTAAATACAGTACTAAGAAAAAGTTTATATAATTTTAGAAATCAGATATTATTTAATAAATATATCGGCTTTTCAACTCTTCCCGCATCATAAGTAGTAGCAATTTCCTATTCCTAAAATGGATAATACAATATTATTTGTTTAAAATTGTTTCAAGTTTATTTATGTTTATATTCATAGTGTAAATAAAAAAGGTATATAATATACATTGTTTCTAAATGATGTTTAGATTTTTATAGCAAAAAACATATAAGTAAATTTAATAGAGAAGCCAAAAATCTCTTCTTTTTGGGTATATTGACTTTGCAGGACTGGAAGCGAATTTATAACGTATAGAGATTAGGAGGCTATTTTGAAAGTTCATAAAAACCCCATCATCTGTTAGAGTGATTTTCTAATGAATACAAGTCATAGCACATCTATTTAAGTAATCTTCGTAAGTTTTACGTTTGAAATATATAGCAATCGTTATACAAAGACTCATACAATTAAGGTTTTTTAGACACTAAAAAAGTTATCCTTCATAACTGTAATAAAGGATAGGTTAATAATACAGGTTACTGTCAACTTGTACTATAGGGAAACTATCCTTTAAATTTCTTTGAATTTTCTCATGAAAAGTTTGAAATTAATATGAAATTTGCTGTTAAACTAGTGAATTTAAATATTTTTTTAGGTGATAAAAGATTTAAAAAAAAATGAAATATGTTGTGAAAAAGACACTAAGATATTAAGTTTCTATTAAAACATAATTTATTTCATATGTGGATAGAGAAATATCAAGAATTCCTATAGTATTAAGTGGGTGTAATAAGGCCTCATAAACCAAGACTTCAAGTAGCTCAGACTCACTTCCCTACTCTGCCCACCATTTCCTCGCCGAGATAGCTCTTTAGAGGTATTCAACAAGGTGCAGTCTTTTCCATAATGGCGATCTCAACTTGTGTCTAAGTTAGGAACAATCAGAGTTCCAGTCTTTATCACCAGTTATATATAAGTCACAAATAAAATGACAACAACAAAATCACTGTACTCCTTAACAGTCATATTAATAAAAACAAAACCTACTGCACTTGAAGCAATGTTATGCACTCCTAGAAAAGCTTGAGAACACCTTGGACGCACGAATCTTGTATAGTGAGTGAATATAAAAACTAAAGGTGCCTTACGCTCCCAATGCTCATAGGTGTTAAGATGATAGGTAACCCCTGCAACCAAATTGAATAATGTAGGTGTAGCTAAATTCGGAATCATAACAATGGTAGCGAATATAGACTAAAATTTTAAAAATTAAGGTTGTTATCGGTGTAGACAATTGAAATTCACACATTATGTAGGTAATCTCTAAGAGATTAATGTGTGGGAATTTCAAGATGACAGGATTTTGTTAAAGATTTTATATGCTAGGAAACCTGGAAAATCAAGAAAACTGATGATGGTAAGTAGGACTTATTGACTCTATGCATGAAAATCTTCGAAAATGAACAACAACAATATTTATTAACTTAAGTAATTAGAGAACAAATATCACAAAAGTCAATTTTATATGGAATCTACACAACAATAAAATAGTCTTGAATTTCGTAGTCTATTTCTTTCGGTGAATCTTAATTAATCACTTTAACATTAGCTTATGACTATCCAAACTTTAAAATTTGTAAAAACTTACTGATACAGAACGTTTTTGATTGCTATATGGCAATCTTTATCAGTGTCATCAGAGAACACACTACATTTTCATTAGACTATTTAGCGCTATTTATTAGCAAAGGACAAGAAAGGGAGTGCTAGCAATGCATCATATGTATGATAGAAATCAACAGCAACATTTAAAGTAAGGGTGGAAATATTGGGGTTGTTAAAAGCATCGTGTTTGAAACGCAGATGAGATTGCTGGTAATGGGGGTATCTTCATATATCAAACAAAACTCCGCCGTTTAACTGTAACCTTTCATCAACTGAACGAAACAGTATGTCGGAGTGGCACGTGATTTGTTGAGCTGAGTGTTATTGTGAGGGGATGGAATGATACAGATGCTCTGAGTTCAATTCTTATTACTCAGGATAACTTTATGCAAAATAACGCACAAATGAGATCTATATGAATCGGGTATTTGACAAATTTTCTAAATAGTTCGTTACAGAAATGTTAAACCTATATTTCTTTAATCATTTCAAGTAGGTATTTGACAAATGTGAGTAAATAAAATATCAAATGTTATATATATATATATATATATATATATATATATATATATATATATATATATATATATATATATATATATATATATGTGTGTGTGTGTGTGTGTGTGTGTGTGTGTGTGTGTGTGTCATTCACTAGATCAAATCTGACGGTTTTTTTACAAATACATTCCATTAATATCTAAGACTGTGCCTTGCGGCAGAGCAGTGTACTACAAACTTCAAAAGAAAAATTTTCTATCTTTTGTAAAGCATCTGATAGAATCAGCCTGTAGAGTTTAGTGTCTCTGGTCAAATTTTGGTTATTAATGAGTAATTCGTACATGATAATATTGCATTACCTGCATTTACCATTTTGTGGTTTGTATAAGTAAACCTCCACTGTTCCTTAACTATGTCAATGTTATAAAATGAAGTATCCCTATATTGTTATTTAATCCATGAGAATTAAATTTGCATTAATTGGATGTATTTTGAAAATATACAATCGAAATCATCATCTGTAAATGGACTCCCGACTGGTGAATAGCGTCAGTATTGGTGTTCGAGGTGCCTGTTCGGGGAAGCATTTACTGTGAGACCTGAAATGGCAACTGTCCCGCTCCTGGGACAAGAGGATATTGTAACCACACCTTAAGGTTCTGTACACATTTTCAGGACTATTCAGAACACCTTCAATACCTCATCTGACAGGTTCGGTCCAGGCTATGAAATCCTTATGAACCCTTATAGACTCTCAGGATGCCTTACCTTAGACACAGATCTTGAAAACTTACACCGATACACATGTCCTTTCTGCCTTTGCTTGTAACTTATAGAAGCGAATCCTTTTTAGTTTACGACAATAAGAGGGTATGAGTATAATCATCAACAAAAGATTGAATTCTCAATATCGTTTGACATAAGGTAGGGTCATAAGATCTATGATACTGGATATATAAAATCATATGTGATGACTCGTGTACCTAAAGCAAACGTACTCTCTATTGGGGCCATAGAGAGGTATTGTTGCATTTCCTATATGCTGTACTCCTTTATAACAAGAAGACTAAGCAAATATAGATCGGAATGGATAAGATTAAGCTACCACACATTTTTTTTAACCTCTCCCTCTACTTTCCTCTCTCCGTTCAGGCAATCTGAACATTTTAAAAGAAACACGCCTGAAACCTGTGTTACGAAATAAAAGAATAAAATATACAAGCATTTCTATGAGATGATAATTCATGCTAACTGGTAAACCATAGAAATCATGTTTTAGAAAATTCTTTTAAACAAAAAAAAGGCCATACGTTTAAGGTTAGAAACCCTAAAATATGTTTCTAAAACAGATACTAGGGAAACCCCTGTTCTATAGACTCCTATCGCTTGGAAAGCAAATAGATGATTTTAGCAAAATAATTTTAAATTTATAATTAAATTAAATACTAAATTTATAATTATTTAAAAAATTGTATCTATCAAGCAAAAAAGCTAAATATTTATTGATGTACGAGGGTGGTCCACAAAGTAACCTCCGTTTTGAAATAAAAAATAAACCAGTTGATACAAAAAAATTATTATATACATGTTAAAACCACAGCTTTTCTCTACTTTTCTACATATTCAACATACAAATTCAAGCACTTATCATATCTTTTAACAGTTTTTGAAATTCCGTCTTTAAAAAAATCTGCCGCCTGAGAACGTAGCCAGCCTGTCACAGCGTTTTGAAGCTCTTCATGACTCGCAAACCTCTGAGATGCAAGCCACCGCTTCATGTACGGGAAAAGATGGAAATCACTGGGAGCTAAGTCCGGGCTGTAGGGGGGGGGGGGGTCAAAAACGTCCCATTTAAACTTTTCCAAAAGTTTAGTTGTTTTTTGAGCTGTGTGAGGGCGGGCATTGTCATGGACAAATACAACACCAGATGTCAGAAGTCCACGGAGCTTGTTTTGAATCGCTCGTCGTAGCCGTTTTAAGGTTTCATAATAAGCTGCAGCTGTAATGGTCATACTACGCTCCATAAATTCAACGAGCAAGATGCCCTTAGCATCCCAAAAAACTGTAGCCATCAATTTTCTCGCTGAAAAGGATTGGCGAGCTTTCTTTGGCTTGCTTGGCGAAGCGGTATGACCCCCATTGCATTGACTGTTGTTTTGTTTCGGCATTCACATAGGCTACCCAAGTCTCATCTCCTGTAACGATCCTGTTCAAAAATATTTCTCCTTCAACGACATACCGAGTAAGAAAGTCTATGGCAGAACTCATTCTTTTCATTTTGTGATCATCGGTGAACACTTTTTGGATCCAACGAGCACAAAACTTGTGATAGCCTAGTTTTTCTGTCACTATCTCATGCACAAGACTTCGAGAAATTTCAGGAAAATGATCTGAAAGTTCCGAGATTGTGAAGCGACTGTTCTCGCGAATTTTCTCAGCCACTTTGTTCACCAAGTCATCACTGAAGAGAGATGGCCTACCACTTCGGTCTTCATCGTGAACGTTTGTTCTTCCATTTAAAAAAAAAAACGAACCCATTGACGGACTACACCTTCCATAATGTCTGGGCCCTACACAGCAATCAATTCATGTTGAATTTCAGCTGCTGTGTAACTTTTCGACCACAGAAATCTTATTACACCTCGCACTTCACACTTGGCGGGATTTTCTATCGCGGCGCTCATGTTTTTACGTTATAACAAAAGAATGAGCTATCGTACGATACTCTCCCTTGCACAGCTAGAAGCATACTGAACGGTTGTGCACACCGATGTGAGAATGGCTGCGCTACCCCCACTACTTATCGCGCCATGCCCAAACGGTGGTTACTTTGTGGACCGCCCTCGTATTTACCTTTAAAAATTAACAAATTACAGAACTAAAAAATTGCCATACATTTATCTATAAACTCACTTCTACGCACTGCACTCCTATAAACTTGCACTTGTTATCACAACTGACATATTAGTGAGAATAATTCTATTGTATAGTGAATTAATCTTTTATAACTATAGGAAACTAATGACTCAATATATTCCTATCCCTTTTTCAAACTAGTTTATGCACCACTCTGTGTGTGGTGTTCTATGTGATTCATAACTTTGTGTAAAACTAGCCTTTTTTGTTATTTAATTAAATAACTGTTTTTTATGGTTGTTTTCTCCATGGATTACAAATATCTTTTAGAATTTAGGAAAAACAATAAATACAAAATGTAAATTGCATGTTAATTTTTTCCAAAGAAAAAATCGTTTATCCAACTTATCAACATTTTGCCACATTTACAACCAAAATGCCGCTATTTATATTTGTCAGCCCAGGAAATTTACAGGTTATTTATAAGCAAATTTGAAACAATAATAATTATACAGAAGAGTAGAGTGAATTATAATATAACTGGGATAACATAATATAGCTAACTGTGTTAGTGAAATGTGCAAAAGAGTTTTGTAACTGACTTCTAGCTAAGGGTTACATTAAACTGAAAATGTTTCACAACTAATACTCACCTCTATATTTTCGCCAGGCTCGATTCTTCCTGCAGGTAAGTACCACTGACCTGCACAAGAACTTTTGGCTTCTTGCATCATTAGAACTTCATTGTTACCATTAAACAAGACTGCCATGACAATGTAAGTCACTGTATTTTTAGCAATTGGAACATAATTCGACGGTGTAGATGGGGTAACTCCCTTTGCAACTAAATATAGCAAAAATACATACTTTAGGTGTATAGTTAAAAATGAACAATAACATTTTTTAAATAAATTTTCCACATAAAGCACAAACAGATAATATTAAAAAAATATAAGTTGTCAATAAATTAATTTTAACTTTGAATTTTATTTCAACTTCCATTCTGCCTATTTTAACCTTTAAATAAATCCCAATAAATATATCAAACTATAGTTTATAAACTTACCGATTATTGTCTTGAAAACCAAGAGAAGGAAAAGCTTAACATAAGATTTGTAAAGTATAACTAACCTCGAAAGATGAATTACAACAAACAATTACTCTCGACTGTTTAAATGTGTTTAAAAGCTACTTTTACAGCTGACTAAGCCAAGTCAAGTATTTAATAGAGTTAAGAGAATTGAGTGTTAAAAGAGTTTTCAAGGCCAGTGGAGCAGTGCCCTGACGAAATTTCTAAATAAAAAGAGGCCTATGTGTTAAGAATGACCATGTAAAATTTCAGCTCAATGGGTCCAGTAGTTTTTATGTGATTGAGTAACACAAACACATACAGTCAGACACCATTAGGTTTATATATAAGATAAGATACGTAAATGTATGTGATTTGTTTACTTTTTTGTGTTTTGATAATACAAGCATAGCAAAACACAAAATAAAAACATATTAAATGAACAAACTCAATACAAATAACATATTTTTTTTACATTTTACAAAACCTGCCTTTAAAACTACTGTTACTTTGCTCAACAATGCTTCCCAGTGGCCAGCCTAACACTGAAGAATATCAATGGGAGCAAAAATGTGTCAGGAATGTCTTCGTAAATTTACTTAATTTATAAGTTTGATAGGTTTGGCATATAAAGTTTAAATATAAAAGTTTTACTGGCCATCATGGATAACAAAATTCACAAGAAAAATAATATAAGAATACATTTTTGTAAATTTGTCGTTACGTAGTATAGTAAATCAGGAGTCCGGTGTAAACCGGATCAAGAAAACAAAATAGAGAAATTATGGCTTTCCTTTTATAATATCAGGAACAATTCACTATAAATACATATATTTCATTATTTACCTAAATTACATTAATACTTGGAATTACAGCATATAAAGTTTAAATATAAAAGTTTTACTGGCCATCATGGATAACAAAATTCACAAGAAAAATAATATAAGAATACATTTTTGTAAATTTGTCGTTACGTAGTATAGTAAATCAGGAGTCCGGTGTAAACCGGATCAAGAAAACAAAATAGAGAAATTATGGCTTTCCTTTTATAATATCAGGAACAATTCACTATAAATACATATATTTCATTATTTACCTAAATTACATTAATACTTGGAATTACAGACACTTTTCTTCTCCTTAAAAATAAATTTTCTAAATGTACCACTCAGATTTTGTTGAACGAGAATAAATATTTTGGAAGGTATATGTATTAAATTTGAACTGTAATTATAATCATTCGCCATTCAAATTAACAATGGGATAAATTCTGAATTAACCATCCAAAAGGTAAGTAATTAATAGAACAACATTTAAGTGCTTTTTTCGAAAATATTTTTTTAAAAAGTATATAAAGTGCAATCATTAATAACTTGAACTCAAAGTGAATAGTGTAAAGTCAAACACTATTATTAGATTTGTGGATATTCAGAGAATACATAATACACTGTGAATATATATATTTTCTGAATATAAAGAGTATTCTGTATTAAAATTATAATCACCCCTTAGGGCAAAAGGTTAATTGTGGACGAGTAAATATTAATACAATCCAGCTTTAAAATATAAAGTGCAAAGAGCTTACCATACTGAAAACTAATAGACGCTGTGCAGTCCATATCTAAGGCATATGTTATACCCTGCAGTGAAATGGATAAGATGATTCTAACAGAAAGACTGAGTGACAACTAGCTTTTACTTTCTATATTACACCCTAACCTTTAGCTATTTCACCAATTTGTGTTACACAATAAAGCAAAACATGAGCTGCTCAGGCCTAATAATGCTACTTTCTTTTTCTTAGATATAAATATCCAAAAACATTGCAAAAATCTTTCAACATAAATGACATCCCAAATTTAATTTTATAGAAGTTTCTTAAATTGAAATTGTTTACTTCTCTTCATTTGGTAAAATGTTACTCAAGCTTAAAGAAAGAAGAATGTTTGGAGTAATTTTCCATATTTTATATTATTATTATCATATTAAAAATCTATGGTATGCATTAACATAATTTGAGTTCATAGACCAAAACTTCTTTACCATCTGGCTTCTCTGTCTTTCTGCTTCTTATATAATAATTATTATAAAAATTGTATACGATTATTGTAAATATATATATTAAAACAGTTTCAAACCTAAACTCTTCATAGGAACAAAAATTGTCGTTCATATATTTTTAATTTAATAATTACTGTATTTGCTAATTTTTAAAATTTTTTATAACACACTATATTTATGATACAAAAACTATTTGATCAAAACTATTTTCTGAAATTCATCAGATGTTTTATCATAGTTTACTGGTTTGAGGAAAACAAATTAGAGAAGAAAAATATTCCAACAATTTTTTTTGAAGAATTATTTACAAAAATCAATGAATAAAAAACTGTTAATAATTGTTTGATACAAAAAATTTGTTACTAAAATGAATATAATTGTGTAAAATCTAACACCAGGTGGCATATTTGTCATAACAGTCTTTATTAAACACAGACTAATCAACATACCCATGAAAACTGAAGCCAAAATAAACGAAATAAACACAATAAAACACACAGCCTTTAAAAACGGATACAAACACACCTTGATCGACAGCATAATACGCAAAAAACAATGCACACATAACACAACAAAAAACAATAACACACAAACACAAAAATACATAACACTTACATATCACGACAACACTTCACAAAAAATAGCTTCCTTGTTCCACAAACTTAAATACAAAGTAGCATTCACAACATCCAACACAATAAAAACACCTATACAATACAAAAACACACCAGAATATACATGACAGGGCAGGCATATACAAGATTACATATAACGACTGTCCAAGCTTTTACATAGAACAAACAGGGAGAACATTTACCACAAGATACAACAAGCACATAAAACAGATAAAAAAAGACACAACTCAAATCAAATTTCGCCATACACATACAAAACACCCTTCACTCACAGACTGACATAGACACCAATATAAAAATCCTAAACTACATAAAAAAAGCAACAAACTTAACACAGTAGAAAACTATGAGATATACAAACACAATAAATACTATTTACAACACATTCTAAATGACAAAATACACTCACAATCAAATACTATATTTGAGCACATAATTAACAACTACTCTATGAACAATAACACACCACAGACTCACACCTATACAATAGACTTGAGCAACAGTCTTGTCATTGACTCACAGCATTGAATAATGCGGTGACTTAGTGTGAAAGGCATCTGCTGAATAAATCAGTAAGTAGTGATTTTTGCCAAGTAAATACAAAAAAATAAATGATTACATTTTTTTTATTCTTGAATTTTGTAGCCCATTATGTTTGGTGAATCCTAATTAATCACTTTAACAATAGTTTATGACTATCCGAACTTAAAATTTTGTAAATTTGTGAAACTTACTGAAACAGAACGTTTTCTATTGCTATGTAGCGATCTTCATCAGTGTCTTCCAGTATCAGAAGACCATGATGAAGATCGCCACATAGTGATCGAAAACGTTCTGTCTCAATAAGTTTTCACAAATTTAAAAAATTTAAAGTTCGGATAGTCATAAACTATTGTTAAAGTGATTAATATTTTAGCTGGAGTGGTATGGAAGTTCCAATGAAAGTTTCAAAAGTAACATTGCGAAGAGTTTCTAGAGACAACTCTAAATCAATGTGGTTACTAATATATACAAAATGTGACATAGAGGATTTTGAAATTATATAGAAATTAATTGACAGGATTTACAAAATATAGGTGTTATTTTGTATCAAAACATTTTTGTTTGACTCATGCTGTACCAAATTAAATCACTGTTAGTGCTAGCATTATCATTGTTGAAATGGCTAACTTTAATGGTGTGGTGCATGCTCGCTGTGTGTTATTGTTTTATGAAAAAAACTCAGCAACAAGTGTTAAGCTTAAATGTTATACCTATAATGAAAACGACTCCTAGCAAGCCTACAAATTACAGTTGAAACAGGATGTTCTGTTCATAGTGTGAAATTTATCAGGTTGCCAGTATGTTAGTGGTGCTGTTGTAGAACAGGTTAAAGAAATCATTCTCTGTAGTAAAAGAAATGCAACATGCTTTTCAAAACAGGAATTCTACAAAAGAGAGTTTGGTGAGAGCTATGAAAACATTTACACTCTAAACAATACAGAATCATAATGGTACAATAAATTACTGATGTCGTCAGTAAAGTTGCTCATAATGAATTCTGTGCTGAAATGTTAGATTTGATGGAACAGTGTTCGTCAAACCTTTTTTGAACTATGCACACTATACAAAGATTACCAGTGGCCTCTGCACACCAAAAATTAATTACAAGAAACCTGGAAGAGGGTTGGGTGTAACCGCTACGTAAGGGCGGCTTTTCCCTCTCTCAGAAAAATTTTACAATTTTATTGCTCAAGAGCCTTGATAAGGCATTATTAAGTAGAACATGAGATTAAATAGTGTCATTGGTGGCAAACCAGTAACTGAGTTACTTAAAATCTTTTTATTGTATTCAATTCAAACAGAACAACTTAACGAAAGCATTAACAGCAGTACAATTTCATTTAGATGCATTCATGAACTTAAATATATCACTATGACCTTCAATACTACACCAACCTCGACGGTTTCCCGAATGTAATAAACAACAATAGTGTTGGTAATGTTTATTTTACCATGATAATTTGAGCTAGATCTAATTTTGACTCTGATAATAAGTCATACTAGACGTACATCAAATCTATACATGTGACAATTTATGTATAGTCACATGAAATCTCAAACATACCAAAAAAAAACCGTTATCTTGGGAGAAGCATGAGTTTGTTTGTTGCATAAAGCAAAATCCCACTTTGGCATATCCTAAAAACAAATAAATAGTCTGCGACCCTTCTAGTTAATTAAAAAGGGTCTTTCATAACGTTAGAAAAATTTTGTAGTCCATTACGTTCGGTGAATCTTATTAATCACTTAAAAAATAGTTTATGACTATCCGAACTTTATATTTAGTAAATTTGTTAAAACTTACTGAGACATCACTTAAACAATTGTTTGTGAAACTATTGTTTACAGTAAGTTTTAACAAATTTACTAAATATAAAGTTTGGATAGTCATAAATTATTGTGTAAGTGATGTCTCAGTAAGTTTTAACAAATTTACTAAATATAAGGTTCGGATAGTCATAAACTATTGTTTAAGTGATGTCTCAGTAAGTTTTAACAAATTTACTAAATATAAAGTTCGGATAGTCATAAACTATTGTTTAAGTGATGTCTCAGTAAGTTTTAACAAATTTACTAAATATAAAGTTCGGATAGTCATAAACTATTGTTTAAGTGATGTCTCAGTAAGTTTTAACAAATTTACTAAATATAAAGTTCGGATAGTCATAAACTATTGTTTAAGTGATGTCTCAGTAAGTTTTAACAAATTTACTAAATATAAAGTTCGGATAGTCAAAAGCTATTGTTTAAGGGATTAATTTAGAAAAATCTTTCCTCAGATAAATAAAAATCTGGTGTTTTTAAATGAAGTTTTGATATCACTTGTAAAAGATAATGCGAAACAGTGTTCCTATCATACACAGATACATTAACTTGTATGGGTAATTATTAAGAACAGCAACTTCTGCTCCGATCAGCAAAATTTTTTTTCCTGATCAATTTGACCTTGCTGAACAGGAATCTGAAGTTTTTTTGACTGCAAACACATTAAAAAAAATAATAACCTAATCTTACCTGGCCTGGTTTTCTTAATGATGTTAATATGTGTTTCCCATTAAAAATAACCTCAGATTTGTGTTCGGCTTCAAATTAAAAAAATTTTGACGATCGGAGCGTTAGTAAGCACCAAAGTCAGGTCAGGTTAGCATATTTTTTGAATGTAAATGTGTGTTTGCAGTAAAAAATTCAGATTTGTGTTCAGCAAAGTCAAATTGATCAGGAAAAATATAATTTCGCCGATTGGAGCGGTAGTTGCTGATCTCAATAATTACCCTTGTATGATTAATAGATATGTTTTCATAGCTAATAAATTGTTTTACACAATTATTTATCCAACATTTTCCACTGTGGCGAAGACAGACCATATGAACATATGGAAAATAAAACTTGCAACTGATACTGGAAGTATTCTGTTAGGTTTGAAAGAAAAGCAGCTTATTACTATGTGAAGTAAAGCAGTGCCCTTTATCTTGCAAGATAATGAAAATTTGAAGAAATGTAGCGAATGAAGAACATTTTTTTATCACCCTGTAAATTACTATTAGATCTCCATGAAGACATTATGCAACTGTATACAAGAAAAATGAAGATGAAACGTGTTTAATAAGTTTTGTGTATTTAAAACATTTATAAAAAAAGAACAGGACACAAATACACAGACATTTACCATAATCTAGAAATCTTACACATCAACAAAAAAAGACCGCACCTCAACACACTAAAACAATATGAAATTTATAGACAAACAAAAACACAAAGTACAAACATATTAAATGAGCAAACACAATAATAGAGAAACTATGGCACAATATACAAAAAAAAAAACACTGAAATTAACACTACAGAGAGGGAAAACAAATACATCACAATACCATACATAAACAAAACATCAAATAAAATAGCCCACAAATTTCAAAAAAACAAGATACAAAATAGCATATAAAACTTACAATAATTTACAATACAAAATACAACACGACACCAAAAACAAAGATAAACTACAAGCACCAGGCGTATATAAATTAAACTGCAACAAATTCTATATTGGGCAAACAGGTTGCAGCTTTAAAAAAAGAGTTGAGGAACACAAACACAGAACACCAACTCAGCATTTTACTATCACATAAAAGAAACAGTTCACAAATACATAGACTACCATAACATAGAAATCTTACACATCAACAAAAAAGGACCACATCTCAACACAGAACAATATGAAATTTACAGGCAAACAAAAACACAAAGTACAAACATATTAAATGAACAAACACAATACAAATCACACATACTATTTGATACCATCGAAAACCTGCCTTTAAAACCAGTACAGCTTAACCCAACTTCTCTAAGGAGAAGACACTTACGAAGATCGCCACATAGCGATCGAAAACGTTCTGTCTCAGTAATTATTCACAAATTTACAAAATTTAAAGTTAGAGTCATAAAATAATGTTAAAGTGATTAATTAAGATTCAACGAATGTAATGGACTACAAAATTCAAGACATTTATACACACCGAAAACAGAGATTTATAACCTGAAATGATTTTATAGAAATGGGGTTACTTTTCAAAAATATTTTATTTTTGAGGTATTAGCACCAGGTTTTATTATTTTCCCCATTTCCCTAAGGACTTTCTGCATTATCTGGTATAATTTGTATTCCAATAACTGAGGGGCCCATAGATTATTAGACTTGAATTCAAATTAAAAATGAATTGTTTATATTAGTTCTAATCCCTACATAACCTGTTATTAAATTATAGGTTATAATTTTAAATTATAAAAAAGGTTTTTAAGCTTTAGGTAGCATATTATAATTTATAGTGTATTTAGAAACTACGTTTTACACTTTACTTACCCGTAGCTTCGTTTTGATCAGCTAGTGTAAAATCACAAAGTTCATCATTTGAAGGTAAAGCTAATTCTTCAACAAGTTTATCAAGAACGTTCTCTACATCCATTGTTATGATTTATAAGATAAGTATAAATGATAGTGATTACTGATTACTCTCTGTATCACTTTACCTCACTTAAAACAATTTGCTAATTGAAAACATCAACCTAAAGAGAAATCATTACAGTAAATGGACAACAATACTTAGGAATTCAAAATATGCCATGACATCATTCTATTTCCCCTCCGGCCATTGACTTGCCCATTCACCAGTGCCTATTAACATTATTTATTCCTTATTACTATATATATATATATATATATATATATATATATATATATATATATATATATATATATATATATATATATAAAATATTACGATTTTTTATTAAATGGATGTAAATTTTATAATGTAAAGAAAACGTGAATGCGGTGTTAAAAAAATAAACAAAAAACGCTTATTTATAATATTTTAGTATTATAATATTATTAATATTAAAACGCTTATATCAATAAAAATAATTTTTTTATAAATGTAAATTAAATTATTTTAAATATTGGATTGGTATGAGAAAAGTAATTATCTAATCATCGGTAATCATTCTATTTTAACTGAATAACCTGTACAAACTGAAGAGGTTATATCCAGGTGTAAAATCTAAGAGCCACCATTAAATTAGCTAAACAGTTTTCCAACTCCTAATAAAAGACAAAAGCCATCATCAAGCATTTTCATTGCACTGATCATCAAGCAGAGAAAATAAGAGCCTCAGCTTACTGTAATCGAAAACTTCCTGTACTACCGAAAATATTGACAAAATTTCAATTTATCTTATTACACTTTTGCTATTATTTGCGACCTGCAAAAGTGTAATTAAAATTAACAACCAGCTCGTCATGAACAGCAAACAGATTTCGATATGCAATATATCTACTATAAAATATATTGTATCAGGAGATGTGTGCCATTGTTAACTCAAACTGTAACTCACCTCAAGTTTTTTGTAGGTTAGGGTAAAGGTATGATATTAGGGTAGGGATGTAGGTGTATTTTGGTGAGTGTTAGGAGTAATGATGTCGAGAGTAATAAGTGCATGTGAATTATAATGTTATTGGATTTAACTATCTGTGTAGGGTAAAGTTCATAAACACCCAACTCACATACACTTTTTGACATCATGACTCTTAATACCTACTCACCAAAACACACCTAAATCTCCACCCTAATATCCCACCCCCACCCTAACCTACAAAAACCTTCAGCTCAGTTATGGTCTGAATTAGGGATGGCTGAAGTTCAACACACTAGAACACAAAGTACAATATTAAACGAACAAACCCAATACAAATCACACATACTCTTAGATACTGTCGAAAACCTGCCTTCAAAACCGTCACCGCTTAACCCCACATCTCTCAGTGAGAAGACACTGATGAAGATCGCCACATAGCAATCGAAAACGTTCTGTCTTAGTAGGTTTTAACAAATTTACAAAATTTAACATTTGTTGATTCCATCTTCACGTGAGCTACTAGTAGCTACCTGAGTTACGGTCTGAGTTGAAAATGAGACACATCTCCCGAAACGGCCGTCCTCAACAAACAAAGTAAGTGCTACTATAGGCAAGTTTTTTAAAACATTACAAAATTTAAAGTTCGGATAGTCATAAACTAGTGTTTAAGTGATTAATTGTGATTTCAATTATCAAAATCAGTTTCCAACACATTTTTTTCGGTAAACCAGAAAAATACTTGTAGAAATCAATTAAAGACTGACATTAGTCACTGGGTTACTGAAAATAATGAAATTTTTGTCAAATACAAGACATACCTATCACCATCTGTATCCCAATGTACCATTAACCTTTAAAACCATGTCATAAATTTAATGAAATTTAAACTTTTAAAATCAATCACAACTTTGTGAAACTTGTAATAGGCTTCAGAAGTGATATCTCGAAATAGTATTACCTGTCATTTCAGATGTCATAAAAACAGTTCTATGCTTGATATAATTTAAGCTAAAATTTATTGAAAATTTTATTTAGTTTATCATTGACTGAAATGCATGTGAAGGTAGGACAAACAAGATTATCCCTATCCTTAAATGTTCAGATAAAGCCTAAAATATTGGGGTATTAAAGCTAGAGTTGAATAACAAAGGCAAATAAACATGTACAATAAAAAGGACCCAATTAATTAGTTGATGTTCAATGAGTCTTTCAAGATGAACTCAACATAAACTTATATACTCTCAAGGTGAGAACAGCTGAAAATTTTCTACAGGTATGATATTAATGTGACAATGTATAAAATGTTGCAGAAAACCTATAAGTCTAACATGTAAGGTGTGAGTATTATGTGATTTTTATTGCAGTTTCACTCATAGTACCGATTGCTAGCCTTTAGCAACAATACTTTACAAGAATTCTTGAATTTTGTAGTCCATCACGTTCGGTGAATCTTATTAATCACTTAAACAATAGTTTATGACTATCCTAACTTTGAATTTAGTAGATTTGTTAAAACTTACTGAGACACAACATTTTTGATCTTCATGTGCCGATCTTCATCAGTGTCTTCTACTTGGAGATGTTGGGTCAAGCTAGATGGTTTTAAAGGTAGTTTTTCGATAGTATCAAATAGTATGTGTGATTTGGATTGTGTTTGTTCATTTAATATGTTTGTACTTTGTGTTTTTGTGAGTCTGTAAATTTCATATTGTTCTAGTGAGTTGAGATGTGGTCCTTTTTTGTTGGTGTAGGATTTCTAGGTTATGGTAAATGTCTGTGTATTTGTGTCCTGTTTCTTTTATGTGATTGTAAAATGTTGAGTTGGTGTTCTGTTAGTGTTCTTTGACTCTTTGTTTAAAGCTGCGACCTGTTTGTCCATGTAGAATTTGTTATATTCATCGCAGTTCAGTTTGTATACGCCTGGTGCTTGTAGTTTATCTTTGTTGTTAGTGTAGTGTTGTATTTTGTATTGTAAATTTAGTTTTGTATTCTATTTTGTATCCTATTTTTTGAAATTTGCAGGCTATTTTGTTTGTTGTTTTGTTTATGTATGGTAATGTTATGTATTTATTTTCCCTGTCTGTATTGTTAATTTTAGTAAATTTTTTGTATTTTGTACTATGGTTTGTCTATTATTGTGGTGTTGTATCCATTTGCGTATGTTAAATATTTAATTGGGTTTAGTTCTTTGTTCATGTTTTCGGTGCTCATTGGGACTTCTTTAAGTCTATGGAGCATGGATCTGAAGGCAGCGTGTTTGTGTTGGATAGGACGGTTTGAGGTGTTGTGGATAAGTGGGTCTGTTGTTATGGGTTTCCTGCAAATGTTGAAGCTGTGTTTTTGTGTGTGGCTTTTTGTTATGGTTAGGTCGAGGAAGTTTAGGGATCGGCTGGTTTCAATTTCTGAAGTGAAGTGGAGTTTTGGGTGTATTTTATTAGTGTAGGTGAGGAGTTTTTCGCATTGACGAGAGTTGCCTCTGTATAGTGTTATGATATCATTGACATATCTGTGCCAGTAAATGATTTTGTGTGCGTGTGTATTGTTTGTGAGTATCTTGGTGTTTTCTATGTGTTGTAGACAAATTTCGCTTAATACGCTACTGATAGGACTTCCCATGGGTAGGCCATCTATTTGTGAATAGAAGTTTGAGTTGTGGTTGAAATACCAAACCATCACCAAACAAAACTATTTCACCCACAACTCAAAGTGGAAAACTACAGGGCTAGAATTATACATGAGGCTGTTGAAATACAGAAGCAAGGGAGTCTTAACAAACACGATGATACTTTGATTTTGCCCGCAGTGTAGAAATGCATCATTGATAGATTTAAAAGTAAAAAAGGTGAACAAAGGGAAAGGAATGTGAACAATTGTTTGGCTTAGGTGTGCGGATTGATGTCAATGGGCAGGGGTTCTTTCTTTTATATATAGGAGCAGAGTTGTCTGCACTATTCATTCGAACTTCAACTGTTGTTGGGTTCACCTCATCAATGCTAGATAAGATTCTAGTGAAATGTCGGAGCTGCAGTTTTAGGCACTACAAAATGAATTGATGTACTCCAGATAATAACTATTCATCATCATATATATAAATATATTTATCTTTTAAACTTTGCAATACTGTATTTACTTATCACTTACATTATAATGTACTTAACAAAGAATCTTACTTGGTATATACATGAGAGTTAACTTTTGAAGACTAATAATGGTTTTTTTATTTTCGAGCATTAACTGAGACTAAGTCCTTTTCTGAGACTAAGTGTGGAATTTCTGTTGTCACGTAGAATACCGTTATTGTTCTATTTTTGGATTCACTGCAGTGTGGGCAAGTTTTTAGTTTGTCCTGGAGTTAATTTTATTTATTAAGTTGAATAATTTATTGTTTTTTAATTTTATTTGTATTTGTTAGTTTATGATATTATTTTTGCGTTTATAAATTTGTAGCTGTTCCCAGATTGTCATTTTGAGGCCTTTTCGTACTTTTTTATTATATGTATGTTTTCTAATGTGCGGAATATATAGTTGTTATTGATAGCATGCGTGGCTAGGTTTAAATTGTAAATGTTTGGTTTGATGTATGCCTTGAGGTGCACTTCATATCTGTCTTTCAATTTCTTTTTTGTTTGATCGATCTATAATTTGTTACAATCTGGGCATTCGATTTTGTATATTCCGTTATTAAGTGTGAGAGATATATTTTCTGGTTGGTTTTTCTCATTGATTATGCTTCCTGTATTTTTGTAACTTATGTTTATTGTTATTTCTTAGTATTATAGTTATACCTTTTATATTGTACCCTGTGTATGTGAGTGTTGATAATTTTGTTGTTGTTTGTGGTTTGTGTTCAGGTTGTTTTAATTTATTTAATACTAACTGACCCAGCGAACTTCATACCGCCTAAAATTAAATGAATTAACACTAGCTGAACTTAATTTAGTATTTTATTAACATAGTAAAAGCTGAACTTATAGTAGTCGATCGAGAAATAGTGTGACAATAAAAGTTCTTGGCTGAATGTTATTTATTGAAGTTCACTCAAATATACAATATATAAGTATAAATCCGTACACAAATAAATTGGAAGGTTTTCCAATGTGTGAGCAATCCACGTACAGCTGTTAATGTAAGAAGCATGTACTTTCAAAAAAATTGAAAAAAACTATGTCGCTGGGAAGCTGTTTTGCTAAAAATCTAGTGCCGTTTTGTAAGTTAATATTTTTCTGCTAAAATTAATTGGTTTGGGGGGTCACATGCCCCCCTGTGTCCCCCTTGGCTATGCCCTAGAGTCTTACTATGGCAGAAACCTTTCCAGGAATGTACTCAACAATTTCCCAAAGTTTCATGGCGATCAGATAAATAATTTAGTAACACATAAGGCTTATACATAAATACATACAAACATTCATTTATATATACATATATTAGTTGATTCCATCTTCAAGTGAGCTACTAGTTTACTACAATAAACCTAATAACCCAAATACAAACACACAACAAGACAATCACATAAAATACTTATCAATACCATGCAGATCATCCAAAACCCACAATCTGACCAACACACTACGAAAATACAACTACAAAATAGCCTACTTCACACAAAACACTCTCAATAACCAATTAACACCCAACAACAAAATCAACAACCTTTACAATGCCACTGGAGTTTACAAACTAACTTGCAGTTCACGCCCCAGTTTTTATATAAGTCAGACAGGGAGGTTCTTCTACATATGTTACCAAGAACATATAAAAGCACTAACAAACAATAATTATCAATCAAACATCGTCGATCATCTCAACTCCACATAACATCTAACCTACAAATTCTTCGAAAACAACACAGAAATAACCAACGCTACACAACCAAACAATATGAAATATACAGACACTTCAAACTTCATCCTACACAAATACTCAATACACAATTACATTAAACTCATACACACTTTTTGACATCATAACTCCTAATACTCACAAAATACACCCTAACATACGAAAACCTTGAGATGAGTTACGATCTGAGTTGACAATGGGACACATCTCCCGAAGCGGCCATCCTCAAGAAATATAAGTAAGTGCTACTATAGGTAAGTTTGTAAATATTTACAAATGTTTATTGATATATATATATATATATATATATATATATATATATATATATATATACACACACACAAGATAACACCATTTTATAGGTCAATATTTGTCTGCTAAATTAATTTGTTTGGTAGGGGGGCCATGTGCCCCCTGCTATGCCCTTGAGACTTACTATGTCAGAAACCTACCCAAGAATATACTCAATAATTTCCCAAAGTTTCATGAGGGTTGGATCAGTGGTTTAGTAACACATAAGGTTCATACATACATACAAACATTCATTCATATATATATATATATATATATATATATATGTATATCGTTGTTTTATAATAAATTATTTGTCTGCTATTATTAATTGGTTTGGGGGGGGGGGTTCACTTGACCCCTGTATTCCACAAGGCTTTGCCCTTGAGAGTTACTTTTCCAGAAACCTACCTAGGAATGTACTCAACAATTTCCTAAAGTTTCATGGTGATCAGATCAGCAGTTTAGTAAAGCATAAGGCTTATAGATATATACAAACATTAATTTATATATTATAACATTTATAGAATGGGCTATATAATATTATTTAAGAATTGGAAAATAGATGAGAAATAACTCACTCAAAATTTAGAAAGAAATTCATTAAGATATTGGTTAGGTTAAATGAAAACTAAATTTAGGTAAAAGCATAGAATTGTAAACAAGGTTTTTGAACTGGAAATGTATTAGGAAATTTGTTATATCAAATAACCTAACACATAAATTAAAATAAGATAATCTAAGAATAGTTATGTGTAAACAAATTTGTAAACTGTAGTAACATAGGGCCTAAGTAATTACTTGAAGGAGAAAGTGAACACGTTTGTAAACAAAAGAAAATTGAAAGGTTATGTTTATGAAAGACCAAGCAAAACACACACAATTCAGAACTATTTCAAAAGTAAAACATAAAGACACTTCACACACTAATAATATTAATAAAGTAAACACTGGAAGGTTTGTTGAGGATAGGAAATTAAAACAGTAAGTTTCAACCAGGTTTAACCAAGTTAAAACGCCATTCAAAACAAACTTGTTGGTATGTCAGCTGTAAAACAGATGTAGGTCAGTGTGACAATCGATTCTAGTGAAGAAAAAGAAAACAAACTAGATTACAGGCAACAGGTGTTTTTTTAGAAGAAGAAGCCGCCATATTCTTTTCTTTAACAACTTTAAAAGTAGAACGAAAGCGTTAGTTGAGTTGAGATAGAGTGGGTGACGCTACGAGAGGAAGCAGACCTTGCTGGGCAGTCAAAATTCTATTTTATTTGGAAAGAGTTCGTCAAAATTATACCGTTTTGTTAAGAAGATTGGCCAACTTAAATTAAGGAGAAGTGAATTACAAAATGTCATACTGTGTTAATATAAAGTGAAATAAATAAAACGAATTTAAGTGTGTGAATTGTTTAATTTGGAGAGAACGGAATCTTACGTAAGCTAACTGAAATTTCGATATTTGATAAGTTATTAGCGCTATAAAAATAACTTTAGTGGACTTTTAAGATAATAGAGAAGTTTAAATTTGTATATTAGGATATCTTGTAGTTAATTAATAGTAAGAAATAATCCAGTTCAAATAGTTTAGCCTTTTTGCATTTTCAAAATTTAATATTGTTTGTTCAAAATTTATTTAATTAACCTAAGAATAAAAAAAAAAATATAGCCCATACTATAACCCCGAGATATCAAGAGATCTTAAAATAGCCAAGGGTATAAAAACCTTGTAACTCAAATTTAAAGAATCGAATTTTAGTATATTTTGTTAAAAATTGTTAAGTTGTAAAATTTTGTTTTGTGTATTGTTTAATGTTGAGATGAAATTGTAATAATAAATGTTAATGAATTGTTCTTGAGTAGTTTTTTTTTTTTTGTTTTTAAATAGAGAAATATCATTCAATAAAATAAAATAATAATAGTAAAACCCCGTTGTATAGCGTCTTTAAAAATTAGGATATAATTGGCGCAACAACGTGGGAGCTCGATAAAATTTATTTAGAGAGATTTTGAATCAAAATTAATTTAGAACTTTTTATATGAAAAACATTTGAACTGGAAATAGATTTAGAAAAAATTTTGTAAAATTAAACACTGAGTTGAATAGAATCAAGGCTAGGTTTATAGTATATATAAAAATGGTTTATGTGTATAATAAGTTTACTTACAGCTAAAAAAAGAAAAAATATAGGCGAACTGGTAGTTGTAGGGGACCAGGAAAAAGGGACAAGTTTGGAAATGAATGAAATGGAAGGCACAGATATGCCAATAGGAGACATTGAGGTAGAAGAAGCTAGGGGACTACCACCTATGCAAACCCAACAGGAACTGGGAAATAATGAGAATGAAGATTTAAGGGAGATGATGAGAACTCTCATGGAAATGAGTGTAAACATGAAAAAATTAGATAAGATAGACAAAAAATTAGAGGAAAATAGAGACGAATTAAGAGAGATGAAGGAGGATCTAAAAGTAATAAAAGATGAAATAAGGGAGGATAATAGGAAAATAATAGAGGATATGAGGCGACAGTGGAGGACAGAGAATAATACTGTAGTAGAGGATGTGAGAAAAGACATACAGGAGAAAGATAGAGAATTAGAGGAGAAGATTAAGACAAATTTTGAGAAGACAAAAGAAATAATAGCTGATGTGGGAGAAACTAATGAAAAAGAGATAGAGAAAGTACAAAATGTAACAAAGGAAAACACAGAAGAGCTAGGAGAGTTAAAATTAAAGGTGATAGGAGAAAGAAAGATAACAGATGAGCGTTTAAGGAAAGTCGAAGATGTAAGGGAGAAAATATTAGGAGAGCAGGGAAGATTAGGAGATAGAAATAAACTAGGAAATTTAGAAATATGGCAAATAAAAAATTTAACCATTCAAACCACAACTAATAAGAAAATTGAAAAGATTAATAAAATGAAAATGGTAATAGGAGAAATAGGAGGAGTTAAATATCCGTCTCAAGGCTTAGTGGTACAAGGCTTATTGAGAAAATTTATCAGAGGTACGGATATGTTAATGAATGTGGAGGCACAACTCGAGTTTGGAAAATGGGAGATGGAATTTAAATATGAGAATAACAGAGAAAATAAAACTTATGAAGCAGATGAGAGATACAATGGAGATGTAAACGGTGTTAAGGCCAGGACAGGCGTGGGGACAAGGAAAGAGCATGGTGCCCACAGTCAATTGGAAAACTAAGACAATCAGAAACCCAGAAATAGAAATTAAATAGAGGAAACAAGTTTACAGGCATTAATCGACACAGGCAGTAAAATGACATGTATCAAGGAGAACTGGATATTGAAAAATAAAAATAAAATAGGAAGGGAGATATTAAATATAGGTGAAGGAAGCAATATGAATAAACTCTAGGTGATTATGTGTATATGAAAACGTTAGCAGGAGATAAGTTTAAGGGATGGTAACTATATCTACGATAATTTATTAGAAACTTCGTCGAATAATGAATAAAGATAAAATTATGTATATTTAAACTTCGTCGTATTGTAAGGGAGAATCTGCGTTGATAAATAATGGAACTTCGTCGTATATATTATATATTATAAAAGAAATATGAATCTATGATAATAAATATTAAAGCATCGTTGTAATAAAAATATGGAAATTGTGTATTTAAACTTCGTCGTATTGTAAGGGAGAATCTGCGTTGATAAATAAGTATTAAAACAAAATTTATATTCGTTGATATAGGGATAGTGTAATCGAAGGAACTATAGATATGATCAAATAGAGGATATAAGATTGCAACCTTTAAAAATATTAGATGTTAAACTTCATACAAAATAAACTGAAATGATATAAGAAAATAATTGAACTGGATGTGAGATTGGAAGGGGAGATAAAATACTAACTTAGAACTGAGAGTTAGATGAAGCTAAAAGCAAAATAAATATGAGATAAATAATAAACAAGGAATAAACAGAAATAAGGGAAAGAGAAATGTTATAACCAATTTGACCAAATCTAGACATACTATGACTCGAATAGGCTGGGATTTAAAGACATGGTCTCAGAGAATATATATTATATTAAATAAATATTGAATCAGACTTAGGATTGGAAGGGTTCCAATTGTAATAAATGTAAAAAATAATAATAATTATGGAAGGAATTGTAAATACCAGAACATGATTTATTGTTAGAATTGTTAAGGAATTGTCGATTGAATGTTAGTTATAAGTATATTGTATTGTTAGAAGATAAGTTAAGTAATATGTAGCTTGAAGTGTTCAGCTCAGTATTTGATTGTTAAAGAATTAAGATAAAATTGTGTCGTAGGAATTAAGTATAAATGGACAATTTAAAGTATAAATGTTAATTTAAATTTAATTTAAAAAAAAAAAATGTATATTTAATCAAGCTTGTAAAATGTAAAGAATGTGTAATGTAGAGATTAGTAATATTTTTTTTATTTAAATTAAATTAGGGGACATTATAACATTTATAGAATGGGCTATATAATATTATTTAAGAATTGGAAAATAGATGAGAAATAACTCACTCAAAATTTAGAAAGAAATTCATTAAGATATTGGTTAGGTTAAATGAAAACTAAATTTAGGTAAAAGCATAGAATTGTAAACAAGGTTTTTGAACTGGAAATGTATTAGGAAATTTGTTATATCAAATAACCTAACACATAAATTAAAATAAGATAATCTAAGAATAGTTATGTGTAAACAAATTTGTAAACTGTAGTAACATAGGGCCTAAGTAATTACTTGAAGGAGAAAGTGAACACGTTTGTAAACAAAAGAAAATTGAAAGGTTATGTTTATGAAAGACCAAGCAAAACACACACAATTCAGAACTATTTCAAAAGTAAAACATAAAGACACTTCACACACTAATAATATTAATAAAATAAACACTGGAAGGTTTGTTGAGGATAGGAAATTAAAACAGTAAGTTTCAACCAGGTTTAACCAAGTTAAAACGCCATTCAAAACAAACTTGTTGGTATGTCAGCTGTAAAACAGATGTAGGTCAGTGTGACAATCGATTCTAGTGAAGAAAAAGAAAACAAACTAGATTACAGGCAACAGGTGTTTTTTTAGAAGAAGAAGCCGCCATATTCTTTTCTTTAACAACTTTAAAAGTAGAACGAAAGCGTTAGTTGAGTTGAGATAGAGTGGGTGACGCTACGAGAGGAAGCAGACCTTGCTGGGCAGTCAAAATTCTATTTTATTTGGAAAGAGTTCGTCAAAATTATACCGTTTTGTTAAGAAGATTGGCCAACTTAAATTAAGGAGAAGTGAATTACAAAATGTCATACTGTGTTAATATAAAGTGAAATAAATAAAACGAATTTAAGTGTGTGAATTGTTTAATTTGGAGAGAACGGAATCTTACGTAAGCTAACTGAAATTTCGATATTTGATAAGTTATTAGCGCTATAAAAATAACTTTAGTGGACTTTTAAGATAATAGAGAAGTTTAAATTTGTATATTAGGATATCTTGTAGTTAATTAATAGTAAGAAATAATCCAGTTCAAATAGTTTAGCCTTTTTGCATTTTCAAAATTTAATATTGTTTGTTCAAAATTTATTTAATTAACCTAAGAATAAAAAAAAAAATATAGCCCATACTATAACCCCGAGATATCAAGAGATCTTAAAATAGCCAAGGGTATAAAAACCTTGTAACTCAAATTTAAAGAATCGAATTTTAGTATATTTTGTTAAAAATTGTTAAGTTGTAAAATTTTGTTTTGTGTATTGTTTAATGTTGAGATGAAATTGTAATAATAAATGTTAATGAATTGTTCCTGAGTAGTTTTATTTGTCTTAAATAAAAAATTCAATTTATTAAATAGTAAAACATAATTATATTGTATTGTGTCTCTTTAAAAATTATGTTACAATATATATATATATATATATATATATATATATATATATATATATATATATATATTTAGGTTAGTTTTGGTTGGTAAAGATTATTTAGATTTTTTGGACTAGGAGACTAACAGACTTACCTTGGTAAGAGTCCACTCTGTAGTCTTGAAATAGAAACACATAAAAGCACTTAAACAATGATATATATGTATATATGAAATATATCATTGTTTAAGTGCTTTTATGTGTTTCTATTTCTAGACTACAGAGTGGACTCTTACCAAGGTAAGTCTGTCAGTCTCCTAGTCCAAAATATATATATATATATATATATATATATATATATATATATATATATATATATATATATGACCTAAACACTTTTAAATGTTTTAAACTATCCTATAGTAGCACTTACTTTGCTTGTTGAGGACGGCCGTTTCGGGAGATGTGTCCCTTTGTCAACTCAGACCGTAACTACTATAGGCAAGTTTAAAACATTTAAAAGTGTTTAGTGATTACTAGTAGCTCACGCGAAGATCGAATCAACAAATGTTAATATTGCAAGCCGAGCATCAACCATCCATCGATACCATAGAGTTACGGTCTGAGTTGACAAACGGACACATCTCCCGAAACGGCCATCCTCAACAAGCAAAGTAAGTGCTACTATAGTCAAGTTTAAAACATTTAAAAGTGTTTAGTGATTACTAGTAGCTCACGCGAACATGGAATCAACAAATGTGGATATATATGAAGTTAATATATTACAATTGTAAATACCTTTTTAAACCACTAAGTGCAATAATTTTACCTTGTGTGATGAGGCACCTTTCGGTCATTTGACCATTGTCGAATGAATCTGTAAATTTACAATTGTAATATATTAACTTCATAAAGTTAGTGCAACGGAAAATAATGGACAACGTAATATATATATATATAAGGTTTTAAATTCTATTTTATGTATAGTTTTTTTTTATTGTATCCATTTATGTGGTATATTTGATATATTATTTGTTTTTCTTTTGCATTTTTCTTCATTTTTTAGTGGTAGTTTTAGCATTCTTTATAAGAGTAAGTTAAGATTTGTCATTCAAACAACAATTAGTCCTAACCCATAAGTTGATATGTGTTAACTTGCTGTTTGAATTGCCTGTATCTAGATGTTTGCCTTTTACATAATACAGTTTTGTATGTAAAAACAGGTCATAAATGTTCTTATCACTATGAAAAGTGTTCAATTTTATTCTCTGGTTCATAACAAAAATTAATATATAATACAGTACAATATGTTTTACAACTATATGTTTTTTATGAGTTTAAAAAAAATCAACTATAAACTGTCAGAGAAGATAAGGTGTTTTAGGAATGTGTCCATTACCTTAACAGTTAAACATCTATGTTTTGAGAAACTAAAAATTTTAGAAGCTACTATCCTCACCAAAAGAAATTTGTAACATAAAAAATGGAAAAATATAAATAAACTTTCCTAATATTCAGGTCAAATTCACTTGTGTATCAGTAAAGATAAGTGATAATCAAAGTTGTTGAAGAGTTGATAGTTAATGTTATTTCTTGAGTTTCAAGATAATGATCTGATCACTATTATGTACCTTCTTTCTAGTAAAACAAAACAATGAAAATTTGTGTTCAATGATTTTTCTACTATTTAACTTATTTTAATTTTTAAATTTTTACGTTTAAAAGTATTTTAGAGAATTTTACGAGATACTTCCAGAAAGTAACTTATGTTTGTGCTTCTACTAGTACACCACTTGTTTACAGTTTGTGGTGTGTCTTTGTTTATGTTTACTTTGTTCAAAATCCATATGTGAAATTAGATCTGTAATTAATTTTCTAAATGCAAGGAATGAATATTAAACCAATCCAAACTCCCCAACAGATATGAGAGTTGTATGGATAAAATGTAATAAGTTGGTAAGGAGATAGGCAAGACTGTTCAATCATAGATGTGAATATTGCGTGATGACTGAAATAGAATACATCTTTGGTTAAGGATGAGTTTGTCCACTCCATAGATGATAAATTCATGAAATCCTGTGAAATCATGAAGTGTTTAATACCTGCTCTTTGAAATTTCTACAACTTTCAAGATCACTCCTGCATGAAAAATTGGGATGTTATAAACCAGAGTACACTACTGTACACTGCAATAATTAAGGACTACGTGAACAATATTTATATGAAATGAATCTGGTTTTCTATAGCATAAGAAAATTAATCACTTACGTGATTAATAAGATGCAACGAACGTAATGGACTACAAAATTCAAGAATATAAGAAAATGCTAGAATATGTGCAGGTAGTCTGTCAGTGGTTCCAATGTTTTTCTGACAAACAACAATTATTAAATAAATAAATACTGCACATGAACTGACAATTATAAACAGAGTTCAGTTGCAGTTGTGCTTTTGTATTAGTTTTACTGATGATGATGATGACAAGTCATTGAAACACATATGCTAATAAAGTTTTATAATTCTGAGTTTGTGTACAATTATTTATTTATATTTGTTTATTCTATCTTCACGTGAGCTACTAGTTTTTAAATAAAAACACTTGTAAATTGTTACACTTGCCTATAGTAGCACTTACTTTATACTGTAGCATGAACCCATAAAATACTTAACAATACCATACAGATCACCAAAACAAACTAACCAACACACTTCGAAAATACAATTACAGAATAGCTTACTCCAGAAACAACACTCTCAACAAACAATTTAAACCACATTCAAACAACTAAATCAACAAAATATACAACTCCACTGGTGTTGACAAACTAACTTACAGTTCATGTCTCAGTTTTTACATAGGCCAGACAGGGAGGGCATTTTACACATGCTACCAAGAACACATAAAAGCACTAACAAAGAAAAACAGAAAATCAAACTTTGGCGAACACCTCTTATGCACAAACAAAAACTACTCAAACATAACATCTAACCTACAAATTCTTCACAAACAAAACAAAAATAACCAATGATACACAACCGAACAATATGAAATATACAATCATTTCAAACTACACCCTACTCACATTCTCAACACCTAATTAAATTATAGCTCACATATACTTTATACAACACGACATTATAACTCCTAATACTCACCAAATAAACCCGTATCCCGACCCTAATATCTCACTCCCACCCTAACCTACAAAGACCTTAAGATCAGTTACCATCTGAGTTTACAGTGGGATACATCTCTCGAAACACCCATCCTTAACAATATAAAGTGCTACTATAGACAAGTGTAGCAATTTATAAGTGTTTTTAGTTAATTAGTTATTTTAATATCGCCCTTACTCACAAGCCAGCTCAAGTATTACTTACAGCGTTATATGTTTGAGAACTATTGAAGTTTTGAAAATGGAGTTAATCCAAAACGCGTCAACAGAAGAGAATATTGAAAAGTTAGGAACGGCAGAAAAATGTACTCAAACATATGAAATATTCCAAACAGAAATGAAGAAGAGTATATTAATAATTTCAACTTACAGATCTATTTATATTCTACTTCATACTTGGAAAATTCCTAGTCTTGAAGTATCTCACTATTACAATTATCCCCCATTAGATTTTGTATCATATTATTTGAATTCTCTAATTCAAGTTTTGGTATTTTTGTATATGTTTTATAAGTTATTAAATAAACATAAACTGAATATAGTTATGAATCCTAACAAATTGTTTGAAAATGTACAACAGAACACAACTTACAAATAACAGTTAACTTTTTAATGGCTGTTATGACAAGGCCAGACCTATTGATGGTGTAAAAAAGTAATATTGAAGTCAAAAGTAATATAACTAATACCAAAATAAAAGTACCCTGAGTTAAGGTCTGACATTTAAACAAAAATGTAATCTTAAACCTCAAGTTGAACATGTGTTGCTGAATTGTTTATCCCTTTTAACAGTAAAATTGTTTATTATGTTCATAGTGTCGTATCATCTAAGACAATCTTACAAAAAATTAAGGTCTCGTCATTAGGTAGCATTTTCCACTAAGGCATGATTGAATATATTGAAGAAAGTAGATGATATGGGCGCTAACAAATATAGACTCTTCCATTAGAAAAATATATTCAGTTTTAAATGAAATCCATCCCATTTTCAAAGTACAAAGGCCTAACAGGATAGCTAAAAAGCGTAAGGGTAAATAATTTTCAACTCTTCATTATGAATGCATAACAATCCTGAATAATATTCCAAACTGAAGAATTATCCTAAATTTAAACTACTTAACTAAGTGAATACGTAATTGCTTACTTGCTGACGCGTTTCAAAACGTTCGTTCCTTTTACTCTGTAGAGGGTTAGCTTCGTAAGAGGAACGAACGTTTTGAAACGCGTCAGCAAGTAAGCAATTACGTATTCACTTAGTTTAGTAGTTTAAATTTAGTTTAATCAGTGAATTCAAGATGATTACATCAAGAAACTTGAAGAATTATGACTAAAAACAAGTGAAGGTATATTATTAAAAAAAACTAGGTACTCAAGTAATAATGGAATCAAATAATAGATGAATAATTGTTTTAAGATTTTATGGATGATACAGACTAACGACTCTAAAACGTTTTTCTTCATCATTTACAATTAGAGATAACTTATATGGTCATATCCTATTAAACGTTTACATTTAACCAAAAGCACAGGTGATCTGGAAAAAAGATTTTATTTATAAATAAATTTCAAAATTTATCCAGATAGACTCTAAATTCTAGAGGTAATTTAAAATTCAATATTGTAAAGGGTAATACATTACTATATATATAAATAACATACCGATTAAACTTAACTTCTCTCCTTATTCCTTCATTGGTTTGTATCCAGTTCTTACTTAATCTACTGCACAATCTGAATATCTACTAACCTCTTTTAACTCCGACTTGCTCAATGTCTCTTAATGTAATGCTGCATTTTCTTAAACATTTGTGGCAATATACTAGCAAGAATTTTGGAGACTGTTTTGGAAAAATTAAAATAAGTATTAATTACACTGGTATCAATAAAAAAGCCTCAGACACACACAAACATCGCACATACACACAACCATTACATCAGAGTCATTATTAGAGGTAATGTTTTATAAATAACTTTATATCAGTTAATAACTTTTACATTAGTTTATGACTATCAGAACTTTCATTTATTTTGTAAAAACTTATATCAGTGATCTATCCCTATACGAATATGTAATGGCATTAATGTCAGAAACACACATATATGTTAACAATATATAGTAATATAATTTACTCACATTTATTTTATCCAGGACATTTCTTCATTATCTTCTCAAATCACAGATCTTCTTTTCTTCTCTTGAAGTCAAAAAAAACCAAACCAGTTTCCTGTACAAATGATAAGAAAAAAAAAACTAAAACAAAATAGCTTAAAACTAAAAGAGCCCATTCGATGATGAAGAAAATGTTGATTCACTCAAAAGTCTTTCATTGATGAAGATTTTGAAGAAACATTCATGTTTCCTGTTGACTTATAAAAAGACCTAAAAACCTGAAAAAAATACATGTTAACACAAAGCATCCTACATTAAAAATTCTAAAATAGAACATCCTAACATACCTAACAATCCTAACCAAAAGGTCTTAAAATTACAAAAGGGCCGCGGTCTCTAAATTCAACCTCCCAAAGACTATAGAAGCTTACCTCAAATGCATCCTCTACTAATGGAGGGATTCCATGCAGCATGTTGATAGTGTAAAGTGTAACACTTGGCTATTTGTCAAGTGTGTGTATATGTTAGTGGTGCTAGACGTCACAGAAGTAACTTCTGCTTATTCTAGTATGTGTGCGATGAAAGCTCAGAGAAGATTATACCCACCCTTCTACTGAGCTCTAAGAGTAGGTGGACTGAAAGAGAAAGTACAAGTTAAGTAAATAAAACTTTAAAACTATCTTGCTTTATTTCAAATACAACAAAACCAATAGATTATAAACGTTTTGTAACTTGATCTTACAAAGGTTGTCCTTACAAACTCATGAAAAAATTATACTAAATCATAACTAGCAAAAGATCATGGAAAATTAGAAAAATGTATTGTTCAAAGTTGCTGAATTTAAAGACCATAATGCTATACTATATAGTTTAAAAACTGAACAATAATAATCAATCTCTTTAGTCTAGCACATAAAATATGAGATTGCATTCAAAGATATTTTCAAGTAAAAAGTAAAATTTTAAAGTATTAAGTTTAAAGTATATTATTTACAAGTAATTTAGGTGTAAAGGAAAAAGGTACGAAAAGAGAATAGGTGATAAAGATCCTTATACACAACCTACTAATTTGTTTCCCTAACCTAATAAAATAATCATACTTATATAAATGTATTCTAATATCAAGTTTCCCTGCCACTACCTAATGCAATAATCTTACTTTAGTAAATGTACTCTATTATCAAGTTTCCCTGTCACTACCTAATGCAATAATCCTACTTTAGTAAATGTACTCTATTATCAAGTTTCCCTGATATTACATAATGCAGTAATCCTACTTTTGTAAATGAACTCTATTATCAAGTTTCCCTGATATTACATAATGTAGTAATCCTACTTTTGTAAATGAACTCTATTATCAAGTTTCCCTGATATTACATAATGCAGTAATCCTACTTTTGTAAATGAACTCTATTATCAAGTTTCCCTGATATTACATAATGCAGTAATCCTACTTTTGTAAATGAACTCTATTATCAAGTTTCTCCGATATTACATAATGCAGTAATCCTAATTGTAAATGTACTCTATCATAATAGTGACTCTTGATGCAAAACCCACTATATTGTTTCCCTGACACTACCTAATGCAATATTTCTACTTTTGTAAATGAACACTAACACTATTGTAGAGAATCCTAGATGCAGAACCTACTATTTTGTTTCTTTGACACTACCTCATGTAATTTTCCTACTTATGTAATAACAAACAGCATGCACCTCAATGATGTAGCATTCACTATACCGGAGTCAAACCACGAGCGACAAATGCCTTAACAACTATTTGTGGTAACCACTTTGACCTTATCAGATCCAAATAAACAAGGTGTAGGGGGAGTGATACAAATTTATACACTCGCTGGTAAAGTTTGCTTCATATCTTTTTCTAAAACTGTCTAATGCAATAACATTAATTTGAATTTTTAATAAAAATATCTGAGTCAAACCATCTATAATAATAGTTTGTTTTTAATTTTGTTAATGTTTTTTTAATATTGTTATAGAAATTAATAGAATGTTATAGCGGTTAATTTCATAGGATTTTAATTTCTATTATATTTAATAATACAATTGACATTTGTTGTCATTATACACCCACACCACCAAAATATGCCACCCCCACCCTAACCTATGTAAACCTTGAGATCAGTTACGGTCTGAGTTGAGAAAGGGATACATCTCCCGAAACGGCCGTCCTCAACAAAAAAAGTAAGTGCTACTATAGGCAAGTTAAAACATTTTTTTAAAAAAGTTGTAAGTAATACAATTGAATTATAATAAAAGAAAATAAGAATTTCATTAGTTTTATTTATTACATTACTTGTCAATAAGTAATAACTTCAGGATTCTCAAACACTAATGTATCTTACTGAGTGTCTTATGTATAAAAGATGTTTTTATTTGAACATTTTTAGATTTATTCAAATTTATTTAGATTTTTTTACAAAAATCTACTTGCATTGTTGTACATAAAATATAAGCAAGACTTACAACTAGAGTCTATTCTAAGGACATGTCAGCCAACTATGTAGGGACTTTTTATACATTTTTACATTCATTTTGATCTAATTGTACAAACTGATTCCTTGTCATTCATAGTTTTGTATTACCCAATAATATAAAAAACTGTTGTTACGTTTAATATTATTCATATTTGTTGATTCCATCTTCACGTGAGCTACTAGTTATCACTAAACAATTATATATATTTATAAACTTGCCTATAGTAGTACTTACTTATATTTATTGAGGACGGGCTTTTCGGGAGATATGTCCCATTGTCAACTCAAACCGCAACTGGAGTTATGGTCTGAGTTGACAGTGGGACACATCTCCCGAAACGGCCGTCCTCAACAAATATAAGTAAGTGCTACTATAGGCAAGTTTATAAATATAAATAATTGTTTGGTAATATTATTCATTACATGTCATTCTAAAATAGAAAAATATTTTATGCTCAGATGATATTTAACTTTGAATCAGTTTTAAAGATATTTTAAAAGTATAAATAAAATTATTACAAAATTGAAACAAAATAAATATTTAAATTTAATATCTTTTCAATGTAATGATAAAATTACTTCTCAGTTCTCATTTTAAGCCAAGTTTTATTGTAAGTATATATTATTTTAAAAACTTTTTTGTTTTTCAAATTATTTATTATTCTATATTTTTAAATTGAGTGTTTAACGATATTTTAATTCATAAAAGAAAGAACTAAACTGAGCAAATATTTAAGGCAATTTAGGTATAAAAAATTAACACTAGTACATGTACTAGTAGAATGTATATATAATACAATTGGTTAAAACAATCAGAGATAAACTAAACCTATCAGATAACTTACAAACGAATAAAAACTGGACCTACACGACAAATATAAAAGCATCCCAATACTTTAAACATCAAGTCATCATGTGATGATAAATAAATTAACAGTCAAGACAAATAAACATGTATTGATGAAATTATAAATTTATATAGTAAAAACACTTGTAAATTAGTTACACTTGCCTATAGTAGCATTTACTTTTATAATTGTTGAGGACGGCTGTTTCGGAGTTACTGTCTGAGATGACAATGGGACACATCTCCCAAAATGGTCACCCTGAACAATTATAAAAGTTAAGTGCTACTATAGGCAAGTGTAACATATTACAAGTGTTTTTAGTAAAAACTAGTAGCTCGCGTAAAGATGGAATCAATTAATATAAATTTATAAAGGTTTTAATTTAAATTTCTGATTTGATAGTTTCTTTAAAAAATTATAAAAGTAGAATTAATTTAATTGTTTTAACATTTGATTTAGAAATAGTATATGTGTAAAAGTTTTGTTCGTTAAACATTTTATTTAAAAAAATAATTAATTTTGTTTGAAACTAGTATGTGTATCAAACTTTACATAAACAATTTAAAATTGTATTGGTTTGTCTATACTATAAGACTGATTGTGATAAATGATACAGTGTTTAACATAAAATAATGACAAGAAACAAATTTAAATCAATTCAAAACCCATTAGAGAAAATGTAATGAAACAGAAAAAAGAGGGATGGTAGGATAAAGAGACCGATAATATTTACAAATATTGTGTGACAGCGGAGAACGAATCTGAGCTTCTGTTCCATTACATTTCAGGAAACTCCATCACATCTTTGCATTACTGGGAATCAGATACAGGACTGGTAGCTTAAAACTAACTTAACTCTAACTGGGGGGTGGGCTTCTCCGGATCTGAAATTTTAAAAAAATACCTGAAAAAAAACAGCTGAAAACATAGAGGTACCTGGAAGAAAAAGTACACAAAGGCCAATTAGGCCTATAATAAAACCACCCTGCTATCTGAACTGTTTAAATTACTTAAGATAAAATCTTTTAGGCTTTAGCTAACTTGAAAATCTGCAAAGATGGCGATGGATACACAGGTTAGCTGATATATCCACTATTTGCTAACATGCATGCGAATTTTAGCAAGACCACATAATCATTTTCTAAACGAAATATTACTTCCGTGTATCACGTTTCCATTGAAACACGTAATTCAATCACATAATTCATGTATTGTGTAAAACGTTTATAACCGACACGAACTTAAACTAAAAACTGACCTGCTGTCTGCAAGCTCTAAGCTTCAGACTACAAAAACCTGAAACAAAAGAAAATGTTTCAAAGTAAGATTTGCGTTTCAACAAAATTATAAAAACCATTATAAAGTTTATTTAAATAAAACATTACATAATATGCTGTTTCACTTCTCAATTTTCAAAAATGCAATGTAGATAATGGTACTACCTATTTAATTGTATTAAATTCATTTATTATTTCAATAGTACTATATTGATAATATAGTGTTAATAAAATAACTAACGGAATAACTAACTACTTTTTTTATTATGGTAATATTGGAATAAACTGTTGAATTGAAAAGCTTTTCTTCCCCGAACTTAATTTTTAAACTACAGAAAAATTATTAAAAAAAATAACTGTCTGTAAAAAAAATAACTTTTAATATGAAATGTTAAGTGATCTAGATATTTAAAGCAAGATAAAATAACAAACAGTTAAATACAGGTACTTACCCCTATCATCAACACTTAATTTACTGTAAGAATAAAGTCAGGAGAATGTGCACTTTAAACACCTATAAACACATCTTCCCTCTGAAAATTTTATTTTTAGAATTTATTATGTTTTTATTATTAAATTAGTGACGTGGGATTTTAATTTTTTTTAAATCATGGAAAAGCCATTAAAAAAAGGAAATTACCAAATGGAGTGATATATTAAAATTTGTGTTCATGTAATGCAAATTAACTAGTTGGACTAAGAGGTTCTTGTTCCTTGTACTACCTCTGTCTACAATTTCTATATCATTTATGAATTGGAGTTTTTAATAAATTAGTCTATAACTATTCTCAGAATTCAGTCAAAATGAAAGCCAGCAGAGTGGAAGTAAAAAAATATCACAAGAAAGCAAGAATTTATATTAGACCAAAACCAGGAGAAACAGTTTTTTTTCATTTTTGTGGTGTGATTCACCAACATTTATTCCTGAAAGCTAAATTGTCAATAAAAAAATTTATGTGGTGTTCTTTAGTTGTCTATGAGATTAATTTCGATGGAAATGAGACAGAAAATAATTAGTTCTTGTTGCATGACATAGCCCATTGATCCCTGGCCCTGAATCTACTTGCTAGGCACTCCGTAACAATTTTTTTATTTGCACAACCTACCAATGCACATTGTCTCCTGACACTGAATCACCTTGCTAGGCACTCTGAAACATATTTCTTATTCTCACAGCCTAGCTTCAGCCAATTGTTACCAGTTTTCATGACAAATAATAAATTAAATAAAGAAATTTTGTTTATAAAACAGACTAAGAGTATTAGGTAATTTTTCATGGTCCTTCTACAATTTAAAGGACGAATTGTTAGTGCCTATGGATATATTTGTAATGCTTGGACAGAAAAATGGTTGGCATAGGCAAGTCATGATAGTTAAGGAGGAATAAATGAATTAAATTACAGTGAATTTTAAATGGGATTCACAGTAATTTAATTCATTAACTTCTTAAATATCATGAATTGCCTGTGCTTCATGGTTTTCCCTCCAAGTATTACGAATACATCCATTGCCACTAACAATTCTCCCTCTTAATTGTAGGACCTTGAAAACATATTTTATACTTTTTAATCCGTTTTAAAAACATGGCTTGAATATTTTATTTATTTTTTTTTTATAGTCTAATGCCTGGATGAAAAATTTTAATCAATTTTATATATACTGATGAATAATATACATACAACAAATCTAATTTGTTTAAACAAACTTTAAGCAAATTAATGTTACACTGTCAACCAGTCCTGACCTCTACGTAAAATCTTAAGCCTGTAGTTTGTCAATCAAATTTAATTTGTTTAAGCAAGTATTGTTTAAATAAACTTGCACAAAAGGAACAGAAGGAATATCAGGTTATTATTCAGTTCTGACATATATTTGAAAAAATATGGTCCCATCATCAAATTCGATTTGTTTAAGTAGGTATTGTTTAAACAAATGTAGAGACAAGAAACCGAGTGAATATTGCATTGTCATCTAATCCTGGCGTATGTTTAAATTTTCAGGTCTTTAGCTCATCGGGAAGTTAGTTTAAATTTGATTACAAAATTCCACAGACAGCTTTGACGGAAACAGAACTAATAAAAATGTGGTAGAAAGGAATAAAATTCTGACCTTTAACTCACTGAATATTACATTGGCTCACTGATTTTAACATATTAATCAAGTATTTGTTGATTTCATCTTCACGTGAGCTACTAGTTATCACTAAACACTTGTAAATGTTTATAAACCTGCCTATAGTAGCACTTACTTATATTCTTGAAAAGAAGATACAGATACACATAGCGATCAAAAACGTTCTGTCTCAGTAAGTTTTAAAAAATTTACAAAATTTAAAGTTCGGATAGTCATAAACTATTGTTTAAGTGATTAATAACTCACTTATATTTGTTGAGGACGGCTGTTTCGGGAGATGTGTCCCATTGTCAACTCAGACCGTAACTAAACCTTGAGATCAGTTACGGTCTGAGTTGACAATGGGACACATCTCCCGAAACAGCTGTCCTCAACAAGTATAAGTAAGTGCTACTATAGGCAAGTTTATAAACATTTACAAGTGTTTAGTATTAATCAAGATTAACAACAGATCATAGACATTTGTAACACCAACCTGGACAGTGTTTAGCCATTATTGTCATTTCACCTCAACTTGTTTCATCTCAGTAATCAGTTTAAGAAAATAAATAATTCATTAAATACCCAGATTACTCAAAATATATAAAGTCACATTCGCAAAACATATTTCTGTACATAAATATTATTTAAAAACCTATTTGGTAATTAAATACTTTGAGAGATACCAATTAAGTGAAACTTATAAAGTGCATTTTATATTTTTAAAAACTGTTTTACTTTTCATTAATCACAAATTAAATGCAATAATTAATTTTTAAAAAACATTATCTATTTTAATTTAAAATATTATGTTTAAACTGAGGCTCAATACAATTATTAGGCATAGGAGGTCAAGTGATCACTACAATCTTTATAAAGAAATCAAGTTATACTTGCAATGGATTTGTAATACTTACTAAGAATTGGTCTGTCATGTTCTTAAAGTGAATAAGTTAGTAACTGTCAAGGCTGTTTATTTCTGATTTATAAAGATGTGAGTTTCTTCGCATCTTGCAAAATAGTGGATGTTCTCTGTTAATTCAACTTAACGCATTAAGAGTACTTATTCTAATGAATTTGTGACAACTGCAATTAATTATTTATTAACTGTGATAAACTGCCTAAATGGAGTGATCGTTTTCCGTTAAATTGACTAGTTCATCTTTACAGGGGTGTCTTTCAAGTGAACAAAGATAAGTCAAAATATTATATTTTTTCCAAAAGAAAATATGTAGACAACTGTATTTGCTCTAGTATTCTTAAGGAAAACTGTTCCCACTAGTAATGGTAACTAGAATTGTTAGGTTGTTTTTCAGAAATCCCACATTCATGAGGATCCATAATATCCCTAATTCCTAGATCTGCCCCCTTCATTAAATTGAAAGTTTTTTTCTCCTCCCTCCTGTTAAACTTTTCTCTTGAAAATCAAGCATGCCTAACCCAGGATTGCTCTAATGTTAGAACGGAGACAAAAGGCATGATCCTCAAAAACTGAAATGGTAGGGAATGATAAAAGGCAATTATTATACACAATATTAAGAAATATGTGCAATAATACCCATTGCATTACTACTTTTTGTTGGTTTACTTTAAATAATGGCAGTAAAGATACTAATTGAAACCTTGGTGCAATAACCAGACAACTTCAATATTTGATGGTTTTGGAGTAAAAACGGTACAATTATTGTAGGATTAACTTTTATTTTTTATAGATTTGTTCTTATCATCAGTGAGGATAAGATGTCAAATGATAAAAAAGGTTACAAAAAAAAATTTGAAGATGGTGTGCATGAGAAGAAAAATGAAGACGATGCCCCATTTAATAAATATTATAATTTTGATTTCATATTTATTGGTTAAGTGATTACTTAATTTTATATCTAAAATCAATGTTTCCAATATGTTTGGACTTGCTGATGATAGCAACTTGAATCCATATTACATATACACTGATGTATGTGAAAAAAGCGATAAAGAATTCCCAGATAAAAGATATATTCCTTACCTACTAACTACCTTTTCATGTACTTAATTTTTGCTATTCTTTAAAATAGTTTCAAATTAATGACAGGTTTTTATACATTACTCTTATTAATTTTTATGTTTTCCTCTTTATAGCTTCCAAAAAAGTTCAAATTTTGAACAAATTACCAGATCCAACCTTTGTAGAACATCTGGAAGGCAATCATGCAGATGTTGAGTGATGTTCTTAATGGAATAATTAGCAGGGCGTTAAATTAGAAAGAAAAAATGTTATGGTCTACCATAACTGTCAAAGGCCTAAAGTGAATAAGTTAGTGACTCTCAGGGTTATTTATTTCTGATTTTTAAGGATGTTAGTGTCTTGGCATCTTTCAAAATAGTGGATGTTCTCTGTTAATTCAACTAAACTCATTAACAGGACTCTAATGAATTTGAAAACTGCACTTAATCTTATATTAACTGTGATAAACTGCCTCAATGAAGTGATCGTTTTCGGTTAAATCAACTAGTTCATCTTTACAAGTGTCATTCAAGTGAACAAAGATAGGTCAAAATATCATATTTTTCCCAAAAGAAAATATGTAGACAACTGTATTTGCCCTGGTATTCTTAAGAAAAACTGTTTCTACTAGTAATGGTAACTAGAATTATTAGTTTTTTTTTCAAAATTTCCACACTCATTAGAACCCATAATATCCCTAATTCCTAAATTCCCCCTTCATTTAGTTTAAAGATTTTTCTCTCCTCCCTCCACCTTTTAAACTGAGATCAGGATTGCTTATTCTCTCGAAGAGCGAACATGCCTAACCCCAGGATTGCTCTAATGTTAGAACTGAGACAAAAAGCATGATCCTCAAAAATTGATATGATAGGCAATGGTGTAACTAAAGAATTATAAAAAAAGGTAATTATTGTACACATTATTAACCCTTAGCATGCGGGACATATAAAGGGCAAGTATCAGATTACGTGCTATTAGATAAAAAAAACTTTTTTGCGAAATGTTCAAAGTTCTATTTAATTCTGAGTTCCTAAAGATGTATTTGAACAACAAAAAAATTATAAACCAGTTATTTTTACACTAGGTAATTCAAGATATCAATAAATCCATTTAAAATAAAATTAAAGTAACTAAAATTATTATTCACTAAATCATAAACAATAAATTATTCTGACAGTACAAACAAAGGTTACTCACGTAAACAGTAAACAACTATAGCAATCACAATTCCAACACAAAATACGACAGTTGGCAGACGCTGCGTCCTGCAGAGAATATCTGTCATACGTGCATGAATTAACCACGTAATGGCGCCTGGTGACTAAAACAACAGAATATGGATCGGTAGCACATGACCAAGAACAATAAACGTAGCAGAGGAGTTTATTTACACCAAACAAACAATGTCACACATTGTAATGGACTTTAAACAAACAACTAGGACTTCCATAAACAAAATATTGTAAATACATGATTTCTCGAAATATGCGCTAGCCGAGATTCCAAGCCTTACGAGAAATCACGTTATACGTGTGCAAGGGGCTAAGAAATATGGACAATAATACTCATTGCATTACTACTTTTTGTTGGTTTACTTTAAACAATGGTAGTGAAGATACTAATTGAAGACCTTGGTGCAAAAACCAGACAACTCCAATATTTAGCGGTTTTGAATTAATGATATAAACCTATTAGAAAAACAATTCTCTATCAACTGGAGTAAAAACAGTACAATTATTGTAGGATTAACTTTTACTTTTCATAGATTTGTTCTTGTCATCAGATGAGGATAAAATGTCAAACAAAAGACATTTTACAAAAGCAAAAATTTGAAGATGGTGTACATGAGAAGAAAAGTGAAGATGGTGCTCCATTTAATAAATAGTATGGTAGTTTTGATTTATTGGTTATTTAATTTATATCTAAAACAAATATGTTCGGACTTGCTGATGATAGCAACTTCAATCCAAGATATGACCCTGAGGTGCATGAAACCAGCGATGAAGTATTCTCAGATAAAAAATATATGTCCTTACCTACTAATTATTACCTTGTCATGTACCTAATCTTTGCTATTTTATAAAATATTATTAAATTAATAACAGGTTTTTATACATTACTCTTATTAATTTGTTTTTTTTTCTTCTTTATACCCTCCAAAAAGTTATAATTTTGAAAAAATCACCAGAAGTGGTAAGTGAAGTTCTTAATGGAATAATTAGCAGGGCGTTAAATTAGAGAGAATAAATCTTACATAGACCAAACCAAAAAGGCAAGAGATCAAAAAATTAAGAGTCCTGGGAAAATTTATATTTCTGAAAGTGGGAAATTAGTCACAACTGTAAGTTGTCAGATTTGACCCCCTTTCGAATGAAATGTAATAAGAGATTAAACGATAAAAGACAGATAATATTTATTTCTAGAGATCAGATTTAAAAACCATTTATTATCAATAATACTTTAATACATACATATTTCTTTTAAATCAAATTTGTATATCGGTGCAGCAATTTAAATTAAAGTTCATAAAAAAGTTAACAACATTTAGAGTAAATATACTGTCCTGCACCACACTGAATATTCATATGCAGTTCTTTAGTGTTCAATGGCACTTGCTTTTTTACAAAATTAGCACAGTAAAAAAAAATACATACTATCGGATTAACTCCGAGCTCTTAAACGCTAATAGTTAAGTACACTTAAGTAAAACATATACAATAACAGGATGTACTTAACTCCCACTAACAGCACCAGCCACGCAAACCAAAAACAAATACAGGTTTAAATTTAATGTGGCTGGTGCTCCCTCCCCAAGACATTAGCAAACTCGTCCAACCGCAACCTGCCCCAGCTGCTACCATTGTTGCTGACCGGTGATGTGGGTAATATAAATGTCCCGTGACCATCTAATGGCATCCGAAACCATTAGCCTTTTCATAACTTTAGCATAACGTGGAGATATCCTCAACAACCGGATGATCTCCTCGTTACGACGGTCCCAGGAACCGAGGGCTCCTACCACTAAGGCATTAAGGGTCACTACATAACCCTGAGATCGGAGCTCCTCAGCCAGGTGCGAGTATTTATCAATCTTGGCTTGTCGTGATTCGGCCAGAGACTGATAGCGGTTCTCGAAGGGGACCGCTACATCAACAATTGAAACTTCTTTAGTCCCCTCATTCACCACCACCAGGTCCGGCCTTAAGTTGGAACTCACACCTGGCACCGTTTGATTAACGCGAACATCACCAGTCCGCCGCGGTACCGCCTTTGATAATCTATTTAAAATCGTGTTGTGGCGACCCTGCAAGGCCGCGCTGTGCTTGAGACAGTGATTCAGCACATGCGGCAGCGTTTCGGACGCATAACCACATCGCCGACACCGCCTGTCTCCCGTTCCGAACCGCCGGCAGCCGTTAAGTGGCACCGTTCCGAGCCGGGCTCTAAAGACGAACCTCCAGTCGGCGAATCGTGCGTAACGTCCGGTGCGAATAAAATGATTTGAAGTGTCGCACCGAACCGACACATCGACCACCTTCCCCTGGTCCGCCTTCCCTATCAGTCTTCTACGGTACCCAGACCTAACAGCCGCCCGCAGTCTTCTCGTGAGGACCTGGCGCGCGTTCTCCGGAACGATGACGGGGTCTATTGGAGCATCGGGTGCAGGTACTATTACTTGAAACTCCCGCAACACCGAGCTCCAACGCCACGTGACCCCAATTCGACGGTGCAGCCGTCGCGCAGCATTCCTTGCAACAGTCCAAACTGACGCAATATTCCCACCGTCTCTGCCAAACTGCCCGTCAAGTCTCCCCGACAGGTAGCCAGCAAGATCTTCTTCGGTGGGTTGCTGCCCGATTGTCGTACGGACTACACCGCATAAGACGGACTTTGCCAAGTCCTTCACAACTGGATCTCGACAGGTGACCAGTCGAAAGGCACGAACGACGGCCGCAACGTCAACCTGGTCCGCCAGAGGAAGGAGACCAGCTCCACCCTCCAACGGGTCCAAATAAACGAGCTCCGCGCTCGCTCGGCGAGGCAGGTACATCCATGACTTGGCCATGCGCCTCACCGCCTTATCCAGTTTAGTCAATGGGGCCTTCTCAACCCTGGCGCCCCTGAGTATAAACTCCAGACGTGGCAGGATGAACATCCTGACCACCTCTAACTTTTGCCAGGGTGCAAGAAGGCTCCGATCAACCGCTTCTAGATCGCGGATCATGTCGTTTATACTGTCCACCGGGGTCTGGCTGATCTTGAAGCCAGTGGGGACACCCAGGTGAGAGTATTCTTCGCCTTCCCCGAGGGCCGCCATCTCTTTATTATTAATTTTAAATACCGTAGCGGTCACTTGTCTTTTTACTCGGCAGTCAACATCAAGGCTGGCACATTTAGTCGAATTGAAATTAAGGCCAGCCCATGACGCGACCTCACCAGTGACCGCGAGCAGCTGGCGCATCTCCTCCACACCAGGAGAGATGAGGGCTATGTCATCAGCATAGGCCAAGACCGAGAAGTCATGGCCTAACAAGCTATACCCGTGACTCGGGGCCAACCTATGAGCCGCCCTCACTACCGGCTCGATGGCGAGGTTGAAGAGGATGGGGCTCAGCGGGTCTCCTTGCTTCACCCCAGCCTCCAGGGGGATTGGCCCCGTATAGCCCTGCTGCGTCCTAATCCTGGTGCACGAGTTGTTGTACATTTCTAAAATTATATCTACAAGTGCACCAGGCACCTGGTGTAGCAGGAGCGCATTTTTTAAATACTCATGCGGGATCGAGCCAAACGCGTTTGAGAGGTCAAGCCACGCAATAACTGCTCGCTTGTTCCTCCGCCTAGCATCATCGATGACAGACTGCACGATGAAGTTGTGTTCTAGGCACCCCTCGTGCTCCGTAAAGCCCTTTTGGGCCCATGAGAGCCGAGAGGTCGCAGCCGCCCACCTACCCAGTCTGTCGGCTAGGACACCCGAATAGACCTTAGCGATGCAACTGGCCAGTGTTAAGGCAAGAGAAAAGAGAAAAGAGGCAAGAGAAAAAGGCAAGAGATCAAAAAATTAAGAGTCCTGGGAAAATTTATATTTCTGAAAGTGGGAAATTAGTCACAACTGTAAGTTGTCAGATTTGACCCCCTTTCGAATGAAATGTAATAAGAGATTAAACGATAAAAGACAGATAATATTTATTTCTAGAGATCAGATAGTTAACTATGTTTCTTCCCACATTGCACTTACTAATATTAAAACGAATCTAAGGCCTACAAATATAACTAGAATAATTAGTTGCTTATTTCATTAACAATGAAAGACAATCAGTTTTCAGAAAAGAAGTTTTGCATGATATTAGAAGTAACTAAGGGTTTTATTGAAGTTATAATTAAACAAAAACCTCTTTTTCCATGTTTAATAGCTGCTTTTGAGGAATGAAAACGAGGTCCATCTGGTAACCAGCACTCTAAAGCTGAAATAAAGGATGGGAAAGATCACATAGCAATTTGTCGGAGCTATGAAGGCCATTATTGTCAGCCAACATCATTAAAGAAATGTTCAACTAGTGACAATATTACCAAAAAGTACAAATTGTCTGCCGAGATGAGACAAAATCCTGTTTCTATTAATTTCTAAACTAATAGCTTTCACAGCTTGAATACGAGTTTCAAAAAACTTAAAAAGGACACATGCAACATATTTCAACCACAAGAAAGAAGATAAAGCTGCAATAATTGGAAAGAGAGATGCTCATCAAGCAATGGCAGAATTTGCTTTCTTTTAAAAAAAGAAGACAAGGTAGTAGCCAAAACTAACCCAAAAACATTGTGTTCTACATTTGATTAAGAGCAGTTACTGCCAATGCAATTCTTAACCACAACAGTATTGTTTTATAAAAGACAATTATTTGACCATTGATGATTTAGCAGATAACAAAAGTTACAGCTACAAGTGGGACAAAAGTATAGGAGGGGGCTAACAAAAAAGCTTCTGCTGTTTTAAACAATTAAAAACACTCCCACGAGTGAGAAGGGACGTTCTACTCAGATACTTGCAGGGAACAACAAAAAAAATTATAGAAATGTTTTTATACATTATTTGGATGGACACTCAGGTAACTGGAGAGAAGCATTGAATGCTTTAGTAAATTAAATTTTCTTCTAACCCTTTATATAACCTGCTGATTTGGTCACATAGATGTCAACAAAAATTCAGTATCGAAATCTTGTTCCTCTTATGGCAAGATGGTTGTTAATTACTTATTACACTAAACATTGTCAACTCAAACCGCAACTAGAGTTATGGTCTGAGTTGACAATAGGACACATCTCCTGAAACGGCCGTCCTCAACAAATATAAGTAAGAGCTACTATAGGCAAGTTTATAAATATTTACAAGTGCTTAGTGAAAACTAGTAGCTCACATGAAGATGGAATCAACAAATATACTTATTACATTTATGCTATAACTCGCGACGACTTATTGTTAACTTACACTTGGAGGAAACGTTTTCATCTTACGACTTCTTCAGCCTCGTATTTTTGCCGCTAGGGATGCTGCAAAAGTCTGGTCGCAAGTAATAGCAAAAGTGTAACAAAAAATTCAAATTTTCAAAAATTGGATTTACAGTAAAAGTTCCAAGTTAAAAAGTACTCCCCTGAATCTTTAAACTTAGCAACTTACACCCTGTGACCGATATGTACATAAAGATTTATATTTTTTAAAATTATTGTACAAGCATAATAAACTATATATAACAAAATAAAATGGGCTTTCATAAAATGTGCAAGTGTATATTTCTGAATCTACTTGGAAATATATAATTTTTTAAAAATGGAACAAAAGTTGCAATATTAGTGTTTCATTTCCTATTACTAACACTTGGAAATAACTTTGTAAAATAACATCATCATGGAAACAATAATATGCTAGCAAATAAAATAAACAATAAAACAAACTTGTTTCAGTTTTGTAAAACCACAAACCGTATTATTAGGTAAGAAAGCAAAGGACATCTAACCGAGTACGTCTGTAGATGTTAGAACTATGGTTTAAGTTAGAAAGTGTGCTATTGTTCGCATGATTTCAATGCAAATAAACCGCATTGGCTTAAAGAACTTTTTGAAATACCAAAACCTAATATTTGTATTAAAATAGGAATGTGTGGAATATATTAGTTGAAGCTGTGTTAAGATTTTATTAAAATTAAATTTTGCCATGAGGTAAACCTAAACTCAGGCTAAGTATAGAAAATTGTCGTTTAATCATAAACAAAAGTGAATAACTTTATTCACACATTTATATTGTTTGTTTACAACTATTTGTACTAAACACATATCTCAATTAGTTTCAGTCATAACTATTTGAGTTTCTCAAACTTGGTAAAAGGATATTGGATTTTCTACAACCTTCTTAGTTTCTGAATCTTTTATTTACTACTTTTACTCCTCTAATCAAGAAACAGAATGTAATTTCTAGAATCTACAGTTGATGCTGATTCATTTGTTTCTTTGTTGATTATTGACATTTTAGCTGTCAGTGAGAACAAGGTAAGATAGTAAGTAGAAATCAAATAGGCCTACTTTAGGGTTGGGCGATATTTTCTATCACAGTGACTTATCATTGATATTAGTTTGTCACTGGTAAAAAAATTGCAGTTGATGGATGAAATGTTTACTAATATCTTACAGCGGCTGTCATTGGTTGATTTGTCGCTGTCACCGACTCTGCTCACAGTGCTGATCATCGTGCAGTGTCGTTGACTGAAGGGGAGCAGGTGTTGCCTCTGGGCAAAACGTCACCATGGCTAACGGAGAAGTTACTGATATTTTATTATGGCTGTCATTCGTTGATTTATCATTTTAACATTAGTTCATAACTATCCAAACTTTAAATTTTGTAAAAATTTAAAGTTCGGATAGTCATAAAATAAAGTTAAAGTGATTAATTAAGTTTCACCGAACTTAATGGAATAGAAAATTCATTGGTTGATTTGTAGCTGTCACATGTTCTACTAATTTATGTTGTGTCACGTTTTACAATGACAGTGTTGTCTACAATAGTTGCAATTTTGGACTAGGTAGTTTATTCTTAATTTCTAGGAGTTTATTTTTAAAATAACTGAGCCTTCCAAAAAAGAAAACCCGTATGTGTGGAGTAATTTCACCAGTATGGTACGCCTGCCTGTTATTGGCACATACGGAGGTGTCTCAGTATCCTTTGTCACCAGTAAAAGCCACTGATCCAAGCCTGGCGCTGTCACTAAAATCACTCATCCGTTAAAATAACTGGATCGACCATTCATAGCCTACTTCAGTTTTTACGGATTAATAACTAATGACTTTATTGCCATTTCCTACTGATGAGGCAATGAAGTACCTAAGGAGATGAAGTGTTTACCATCTGACAGTTACTAAAAACACAGCAACTAAATAAAAATTGCACCAATCAATATTAATGTAATTTTCAATCTTCAACTTGTTTCTAGTTTACACTTAAACTTATATTAATGTGACATGTGCCAATAGTAGTACTTACTCTCTTTGTATAAGAGGATGTTGTAAAAACACCCATACTCATTAACAAAAAAGTAACTATTACTACATTCAAGTGTCAAATATTAATATATGTTCAAGTGTTTACGGCATTGTTATATGTTTTAGTTACCCAACCAAATTTTTTCATGATGAAATTTTATTACTGAATATTCGTATTATTTTTAGTAGTTACTTTTTCATATTTATAAAATTGTTTTCACCGTACAGTTAAAATATGAAAATATATACACACACATCTGAGGATGGACCTAAAATTTCCTGGAACAGGTCTACTGTGTACCGAGTTTGGACAGTATAACAAAATAATGATTTTAGTATTTTGTGTACTTTCAATGCAATCCAGTTTTACTATTTCATCTATAAAATATAAGGAGCTCATACGAGTCAAGTATTTAATAAGGTTATGTAAGCCAAGGTTATTTTATAGATAGCAGAATTTCAATTGTTGGCTTACTCTTTATAGATGTTACTTAAATTTGATGTAGGTCTGTAAAAGCAAAATCTCCTAATAATAAATTAATCACTTTAACAATAGTTGATGACTATCCGAACTTTAAATTTTGTAAATTTGTGAAAACTTACTGAGACAGAACGTTTTCGATCGCTATGTAGCGCTCTTCATCAGTGTCTTCTGCTTGGAGATGTTGGGTCAAAAGGTGATGGTTTTAAAAGCAGGTTTTCGATAGTATCAAAGAGTGCGTGTGTTTTGTATTGGGTTTGTTTGTTTAATATGTTTGTACTTTGTGTGTCTGTAAATTTCATATTGTTCTAGTGTGTTGAAATGCGGTCCTTTTTTGGTCATGTGTAAGATTTTTATGTTATGAAAAATGTCTGTATATTTGTGTCCTGTTTCTTTTGTTTGATTATAAAATGCCGAGTTGGTGTTCTGATTGTGTACACAATGTGTAACTAACATCGCTTTGGCCTACACAATTATGCTCGTTTGAGCATAAAAGGCTAATCATGTTTATAATTTTAAAAAACAATGAACATTTATTACAGTATTATGTCTACATTACATTAAAAGGCTACTTTGCAAAAGAATGAATTTTGTGCTTCAAATGTTCCAGAGCTCACAACAAATATAACACCACTATATGAAAAAATGTCTGTCAAAATTCAAAACATTTTAACGACAAATTAATTTTAAAGTTGCTCGTCAGCAAATAAGTCCTAAAGTATTAACTTAGTTATGCTATGGTTACTTATAAAATAATGTTACTCGTACAATATCAAACAAATACTATGAAAATATAATATTCATAAATAACTGAGTCATAGTTAATAACGTCATTAAAACGTAAATATTATAAGAGCAAAAATCAAAAACCGATAACAACTTTTACAAATTTGCATCTATAATTTTAATAAACATTCTGCTAGTGAAAGTTCGAAAACCTAAAATAAAATTCCATATATGAAGAGAATATTACTATAAACACAAGTTTATTGGCTTGTTACAGATTTTAAAATAAACCGATTTGTTGCACCTAATAAGAAAAGAAAATGGCAGATGATACAAATGAAAATAAGACAGAAAGGAATTCCACAAGGATGGAAAGGCAAAGCACTTGATATAAATGCATTTTCTTACAACTGAAATGTAGATTTTATTTGCATAAACTAACAAAACTCCATTTTACAAAATCACAAAACCTTTTCCAAAATGTTAAAAAAATTATAGCGTCAATGTATCCATACAGCAGTGCTGGCAACCTGAAAAACAAATTTACTGTAGGTGAATACAATATTTAAACTAGAAGAGATGAAATTTTGGTAACTGGTTAGCGGAAGATGTAGAACAAGGAAACGAGGTAAGAAAAAGCAGAGCTGTAAGTTAGTTCAGCGCAGTGCAGGATTAACGTTAAGGAAATAAAGCAATGATATATGATGAGGTAGTTTCTTTGTTTTTCGTGATTCAAGAAATCTTACTAAATTTATTTTTTTAAGGATTAAAGAAATAAAATGAAAAGTGAAATAACATTGACACAATGACAGGTTGATGTAACAACATATTGGCGATTGAATATGAATTAGTTCTACACAATATTGAGAACATGTTGGGTTTGAAATGCAAGATTTAATTAACAATGAAAATTCATTACAATTTGTGTAAAATGATGTTAGAATATATTCAACAAAATAAGCAATACTAGCAAACCAATAAGTAAACTGATTAATAGATACTTATCAAAACTCGCCTGGTATTAACATGAATATTCTGGGATAAGTAGAGGTAAAATATATTCAGCCTCTTTGTAATACTTTAAACTTTAGTGATCACATTTGTAAATCAAACTAACTTTGTTTCTTGCGAAAGGTGTGTAAAGTTTTTAAAACTAGAAAGGGGAAAGAATTTACCTGGTGTATAAATCAAAGACGCAGTCTGCAATTGACAGTGTTGCTGGTGCCGATGTAGGTGTTGTAAATGATGTTGCTGGTCCTGATTGTCTTGATAAGGAAATAATTACCTGAATACAAGAATAAATATATTCAATAATATATTTATGAATATATGTGTGTATGTGAGTAAAAGAAAATTTTCTTTAGAATGTGTAAGGAGACTTACCATGGTAATCACCTAACCTATTTTCATAGACACACCCACATACACACAATGCATTCTTATACACGACAATGTTAATTGCAAGCAACGAGTTCAATAAACTGTGTAGAAATATGCGCTCACAAAGTAGCAAAGCTAGGGTAGGGTAGGTATTGCATTTCTAAATTATATCATTCACTATATCAACATCAATGTTTAATAAATATAGAACTTGTGAATGTAACTCTGTGTGTTTACAGACAATCTATCAAGTTTGAGAGTGTCCAGATAAATCCATGCAACACTACTAAAAGCATAAAATCTTCATTAGAGGATGGGCTTGTCAGCTAATAGCTGTGTTCTCATTTTCTCTTAAACTTATAGAAACATTTTTGTTCATTCAATTTTCTTGGTAGACTTTTGTACTGATTAGATTAACCAAAGCTCCAATAATTAAACAAAATCAAGTGTATTGAAAAAACAACAAGGTTTCGATACATATTAAAATACAAATCTATTTCATTACATGTTATCTATGACAAATATGTTCTTTCCTTCTACTTGTAAAAGCATGCAATGAAGCAAAATGTTCTAATGCTTTCTTTTTATCTATGTTTGTCTATATATCACAAAACAGACTGGATCAGGTCCAATGTTATCTCTGTCAGTCAAATGATTACCAAGGTTATCTGTCAGTTTAATGAAAAAAATAACTTCAGCAGAACCTAAAAGTAACAAGTCTAGCTATAAGTAATCTTACAATGACTAATGAAATATTAATGCTCTACTTACAACAACTAGCTGTTGGAGCAGTTCATAGGAAGTGTTCCAAGACTCTACAAAGCTAAGAGTGTTTACAGTCTCTTCATAGTCTCTACATCTTTGTCAGCTTGTTTCAGGAACATCTAAGATTCTGAAACTGAAAAAAAACAGGTTTTAATTATAAAAATGTTTTTTATAGCTACTGATATTGAATATAAAATTTGACTATTAAACAAATGTGATGTAGTTAAAATAAAATTGTTTACTGATACTCCCCGACCTCAGATTTTCTAGACATTCACATATAGACATTTAAGTAAAATCTTACATAAAAATACATTCTGAACAAAGAAACACTTATTTAAAACTATCATCGCAACATTTGAAGTACTGGATTTAATACCAACACAACCACGAAACAAATAAACCAACATAATCATGGACAGTGTCTGACAATTAAAAGTTTCCTTTTAGTTTTGTGATTTACTGTGTTAAATATCAAATGCTAAAATAAAATCGGGTAAATAATACACCCCACAAATGGTTAGTAGTTTCATAAAACATTATTAGGAAAACATAGCCTACCATTTCAACTTTAACTTGTATTTCAAATGTTAGACTGTAACTGGGCTGTGTGTGTCTGTAGCCCTTGTCTGTGCATTGAATGTGCATGATAATGTTTTCGATTCGCGGCAACGGCTGCACTCTACAAAATACAATAATTATTAAAAGAATAGTCCTATATGTAATTAATATTAAAAAAAATATATATACTTAGCAATGCAGCAAGTCCTCAGGAACAGACAAAAAAAACAGTGGCCTTATCAAAAAAAAAAAAAAAAAAAAAAAAATACAATTTTGAAAATAAGCACATATCTCAAACACACCTAAAACCTTTATTTTTGTGATAGTAACTCAAAATCACCTTTCCACCTCATACATAAAATTGTATAAACACAAAGCAGATATCATCTACATTTTTTTAGTCGCAAAAATAATAGTAAAACCAACACTTACTGACACTATTCATAGGTCAAAACACACAACAGAAATAATAATGACAAACTGGTAATTGTGGTATTGGGAACCACCTGAGATTAAAATAGAAAATTGGGTAAAACTAGTCTTAATAACATTGATTTTTAAAATTTTTATTTTTTAAAAATTATTTGTTTTAATGTGTAGAACACTGTTAAGTACAGGATCCTTAACCTCACTTTCAACAGACCACGTTTGTTTACAATTCTCATTATTTCGTATAACCTAGCAATCAGCTGGTGTTTTATCACAGTTCAAGTTCCACCGCCTACTAGACTTTCATTGCCGACCAGAATCTAGGATTCTTTTACTGCAAAGAAGTAGGTTTTACGATCCAGTCACCAGACGAATCTAGACTATTCATCTATGGCTTTAGACTAATTATCTGATTTAGTTACCTGTTGCTAGCATTTCCGTCTTCTCTCAAGTTACACACACTTCTTGCAACATGGCTTTCTAGTGCGGCATTCCTGGTTTCTATTCAAGTGTTTTAGCCGATTACATCGGGTTTAAACCGCGTCTGATTATTACCCCGCTTACTGATTATGTTCAGTTAATGTTTTAGATGCGTTCTAACTATGAATTAACGATTTTAGCCGCGATAAAACTGTTTTAAACCGCTTTCCTTGTACAAGTGTAATTTGTTAGGTTAGCCTCGTGGTATTTCATTACACCGCAGACAATTAACTCTTTAACCTCGTGGGTGAACTATCAAGTGTTGATTAAAGCTTTTCTGTTGTGACTATTTGAAGTGCTTTTAACTTTCAATTAATTTTAAATGAGTTTTAGTTTTATGCCATTCTTCGCAAGCTACGGTTCATCACTTCAGGACTTAACCCAGGCCTGGGAAAACCGCATCATCACCTCTTCAACTACCCTGTATAACTTGGAATGGTAAGTGGCGTAGGCTTAACTTCACTCATAAAATTGAACTATTTCTTTTAATTAACGTTTAGTGTTAAATTTAAATTTAGTGTTTTTTTCTTATTAATAAAGCAGACCCCATACTGCTCCAACAAAGCGTGGGTGGTCTTCCGGGCGTTTTAGTGTAACCGCTAATGATTTGAACTACCCTATTTTCATTTTCTTTCTTTAGTTTTGCTACCAAAACTATACAAACACGAATATTCATTTTTTCTGCGAAGAATACGGAAGTCCTTTTTTCACATTTTAAATGTCAGTCTGAAATGGCATGTAAAGCATAAACGCGTCTTATTGACATTGTTATTTAAATTTCAATTACTCGTTTTATTGTGTAGAGCACAAATATTAACTTTTTTCCACGGAAAATACGAAAAGTTAATTGGTTTTGCACATTTTTAACGTTAGTATACATATAGCATGTATAGCGTGAACCGGCCGCTCGTTAGTTACAGCGCACTGCACTACGTCAAAGTAAATTTATATTAATACTAAATTTAAAATCTAAATATTTAACTTTAGGTTATAATTGTATACAACATTACTATATACCTACATTAAAATATACCTATGAAGTATCCAGATTAACTCCATTTTCAAAACTTCAATAGTACTTGTTGTTTCTATAAACTTTTGACACTGCCGCTACAGGCGGAACACTCGTCATATTTATATAATTATGCTGGTAATAAAACTTATTTCATATTTAAACACTATTTATTACTTCACATCTTTCTTAAAACAAAACTCTAAACAAAGAACTGAGAAAAACTAAAACAATTACAAATCATCTGTTAATTTATATAATGTTCTTTTTCTTTTTTTTTTCATAGAGGATTGTCATAGAGTATTATATTATTGCATTCACAACATACTCCCACCTTTTGAGTTATGGTTTAACTCAAAACATTAAAAAATAGTATATTGTTAAAAGATTAATCAACAAATTTTTGTGGAAGCTTAATTTGTCTGCCACTTCTTACTTTTTAAAGCTAATTGTCCTAAATACTCAATCCTAAATCTTTTTCGCAATGCTTCTCTCAGGTGTTGTCGATAACGTACTCTCTTGTTAAGACTTTTTGTATTTACATGGTCACAATCTGGAACTCCAATTTCTTTTAAGTCATGTAAAAACATATTTGGAGTAATAGCAGTTAGGTCTGAAGAAGTTTCAGATAAATATGTCAAAGGTCTAGAATTCATGATACTTTCACAATCACATAAGATTGTCTCCATTTCCTCATAATCCAATGACGTTTTGCCCAAGGTTTTGCGTAGCAACTGTTTCATGAGTCGGATGAGTCGCTCCCACCATCCGCCCCACCATGCAGCAGAGGGAGGGTTAAACCTCCAGTCAATTTGTTGGCATGAGCTATATTTTAAGATAGCATTCCAATCTAGAATTTTAAATGCCTTTTCTGTACCTGTGAAATTGGTACCATTGTCACTATATATTATTGATGGTCTTCCTCGCCTTGCAATAAATCTTCTAAGTGTATCTATAAATGCTTCGACAGAAAGAAACTTTACTAACTCCAAATGAACAGCACGGTATACTGCACAAGTGAATATGCAGATCCAAACTTTACTGCCATCTCGTAGAAACAAAGGTCCCGCAAAATCAATTCCAACCACTTCAAATACTGCGGCATCTCGTACTCTACTTTCAGGTAAGGGTGGAGTGATTGTTTCTACATTTTTTGAATTATGTCTCTGACAAGGAATACATTTTTTCAAAGTATTACTTATTGTTTTTCTTCCTCTCAATATCCAATAGTTTTCTCTTAATAAACTTAAGAGACCTTGAACTCCCACATGACATGATCTCTTATGTATTGTAAGAATAAGAATATCTACAATGTCATGTTTTGATGGTAGAACAACAGGAAATTTAAAATTTTCCAAATCCTTTCTTTCTGTTAATTTTGTCTTTAGCCTTATAATACCATCAGCAGCCATAAATGGTGACAATGAAGCCAATTTAGGCTCCCTTATTCCTTCAAATGATTGCTGTTGAACAATTCTAATTATAAAATTGTTAGCTTCAATAATCTCCTTACATGACAAAACTTTACTCACACACTTTTCCTTCTTTGAGGGGTTACAATTATGAATAAATCTCAGCAACCATGCAAAAACACACACAATCTTATCAAAATCATTTGAAAAGTAATAAAACCAATCTTTTGGGTAATTATTACTTAAAAGTGAAGGTGTAGGTCCTTTCTTTTTTTCTAAAGAAATTAATTCTTCGTCAGGTTCAGGTTCATTTGATGGCCAGGTATCTTCAGGCAACTTCAACCATGACGGGCCCTCCCACCATCTGGAACTAATCAACCTGGAAACTGAACATCCTCTACTGGGCAAGTCTGCTGGATTCATAGTGCCGGGAATGTGCCGCCAAGATGTTCTGGAAGTGAGGCTGCAGATTTCTTCAACTCTATTTCTAACAAATACTCCCCAGTTTTCTTCTCTTTTAATCCAAGCTATTACTGTAGAAGAGTCACTCCAATAAAAAAATTTAATATTACATTCAAATTTGTTTTCATCTCTTAATTCTTGCACTACTGAAGAACCTAATCTAGCACCTATAGTAGCAGCCATTAGTTCAAGTCTGGGTATTGTCATCTTCTTTACAGGTGCTACACGTGACTTTGCCTGGATTAGCTGTAATTGAATACATGTACTAAGTTCAAAACGCATAAATACTGCTGTTGAGTACGCAAATTTGCTGGCATCACAAAATATGTGAACTGATACAGAAATGATTACGTCATCCACACCTTGTAGCCATCGTGGAATCTTCATCTCTTTTAATTGATCGAGTTCCTGAAACCATATATTGAATCGTTGTTTGATTTCTTCTGGTACTTCTTTGTCCCACCCACAATTATCTTTCCAGCATTCCTGCAATAATAACTTAGGGCATATGGAAATAGGACAAGTGAATCCAATAGGATCGAACAATCTGTGTGCAGTGGACAATATAACACGTTGTGTTACCAAGTTCTCTTCTAAATTTACTATTTTATGAAAACTCACAGAAATTGTGTCTTCTTTCTTGTCCCAGGTGAGACCTAGGACTGAAGCCTCTGTCTTGTCTTCCAGACCAGGTTCAGTATATTCCCATCCTCGCAGCTCAAACTTTCCCAAAGAAAATATTTGTATTGCTTCTGAAATGAACTGTTTCAAATCCCTTTCATTATTTACACCTGTAACACAGTTATCAACATAGAAACTTTTAAACAACTTTTCTATTGTACATTTAGAAAATTGATTGTCTTCAGCACACGGTACTAAATACTTCTGCAGGTGGTAGTTGATGACGGCATTGAGCAAAAATGGACTACTTGAGACTCCAAAAACAACTCTTCTATATCGGAAAATCTTGAGTGATCCATCTGTGTTTTGCCACAGAAATCTTAGGAAATCTCTGTCCTCTTCATACAAACTTATTTGCAAAAACGCCTTTTTTATGTCAGCGATAACTCCTATTTTATAAAGTCGAAAACGTAAAAGCAAAGCTGGTATTATTTCAATTAAGTTAATACCTATTTCCAAACACTGATTAAGGGAATAGTAACCCTTTTCTTTAGACGAGGCATCAAAAACCGGTCTTACTGCAGTGGTGCTGTTTTCTTTTATCACTGGTCTATGAGGTAAATAGTGACCTTCATCCCATTTGCTTATTGGGATTTCCTCAATAACACCATCTTCCAGCCAATCTGAAAACACATTGTTATATACATTATATAAACTTTCATTTGTTAGCCTTTTCACTGAGTTTTCAAGCCTTTTTTTTGCAAGATTGAAATTTCTTGGAACTTCTGGGTGGTCTTCGGACCAAGGTAATTTGACTTCATAGCGTCCTTCTTCATTTACTCTCACAGTTTCCAAAAATTGTGTTTGAACAGAATGTTCAATTTCTTGTTTGCTTCTGGTCTGTAGTGGGTCTTTTATACCTAAAACATCCATTTCCCACAGCTTGCATATTGAATTACTTTGTACAAACATAGAAAGTGCTGTCATAGAACTAAATTCTTTACTTTCTTGAAATTTTCCTGTCAAAACCCATCCTAAATGAGTTTCAAGGGCTATAATACCACAATCTAGAACCTCTTTTCTTCCAGTTAGAAGTTTCCCATATATGTCAGCCCCAATTAATATCTCAATTGGACTGTCTGCATCCTGAAACAATTTAATACCTCTTTCCATCAGTTCATCAGTCCATCTTCCTGGTTTCAAGGCAGGAACATAAGTACAAATATTTATTTCACTAAGTGCCTTGAAATTACAAGAATATGTTTTATCTATACTTTGTAGTCTGACTTTGTAGCATGCATGATTGCGAGGCTTAGTGACCTCTCCTCCAAACAGGCCATGTAATAATGTTTCTTCACCACAAGTGTCATATTTCATTTTTTCAACAGTCGATTTCCTTATGTATGACCTCTGGGATCCACTGTCAAAAAGTAAACGCACATTGAGTTCTTTTGTGTCACTAACAGCCTTGACAACAAGAGTTTGCATGTAAACCTGATTGCCATTCACATTGGACAAGGAATTCTCAAAATTGGGCTCAGCTTCTTTTTCCTCGCATTTAGGTTTAATGTTAGACCTATTAAAATTATTCTGCAACTTTGAACACATAAGTGGTACATGTTTTCCATTACAAATAATACATTTAACAATAGCTCTGCAATGTTTACTTAAATGTCCTACTTTTGTACAAGAAAAGCAACACCTTTTGCTAGTAAGAATATTCTGCCTTTCTTCTAAAGACATGTCCCTAGCTTTAAAACAGTTTTCACTTAAATGACCACCGTCACAAAACACACACATCGATAACTTCGTCTTATCTGTGCTTACTGTAGACGTATTTGATTTTACATTTACAAGGCCAGCTGCTGTAACATTGCTGGTAGGCCTTCTTGTATTTTTAATATGCTTATCTTTACTTGCAAAGTCTCTTTTATATGAACTCGTAGTATTATCACCTGTTGATACTTTTGTTTTTTGTAAACCAAATCCCTGTTTAGCTAAGTTTATTCTTTCTTCTCCCTCCACTTCAATTTTCAAAAAATTCATTAGGCTATCTAGCCTACTTTTACTTTCTGACGCGGTCTCGTCCTGTTGAGAGTTAGGCCTACTTCTCTGCCAAGCTATTAATAAATCCTCCCTGAGACAAGATTCTACTAATGGGAAGAGCATAGCAGCGTACTTCTCCTTTGTTACACCTAAAGTTTCTAAACACCTTAGTTTTGACTCAATTTGATCATAAAGTGAGGAAATAGTAATTTTACTTTCACTGCTATTTAATGTTATTACAATTTTCAAGATTTCTCTTATGTAAAACTCTACTAACAGGTCATCTTTGGCAAAGCGAGATTTTAAATGTTCAATAGCCTGTTCATAACTACGTCCACATGGGGGAAAACTCTCGACAATTTCCCTAGCCTTAGTATTAGGGATAGTCGCTTGCAGGAGATACTGATACTTGTCATCAGAATCAATACAGGGGTCTTCATGGATTTTCTTAAATTGGCCCCAAAACGGCAACCAATCACTAATATCACCACCAAACTTTTTAAACTCAAGTGTGGGTAACTTAAATTTACGTTTTTCTACATTCACACTAGTATCTGTCTTAGGCCTAGCCTTGTCAATAGCCTGTTCAACTAAATACTCAACTATTTTAAACTTGCCTGAGTATTCATCGGCAGATTCTACCTCATTTTCTAAAACTTCAGTAGATGCATTTTCATTTAGTAAAACTTCAATAATTTCTCGGTCTAAGACCTCCAATTGATTATGTTTTTCACGTAATAGCTCTAAATTAGCTTTTAACAAAATCACATCATCTTCATTTTTTATGGATTCTAATAATGTATTGTGTAAACGTGAAAATCCAGTTCTAAACAATTTTCTTTTCTTTTTCAGAGCATCCATTATAAAATACTTACTAATGGATCATAGATTTTAACTGTAACCAAATTATTATCCTGTCACGGTCGCCATATGTTGTTTCTATAAACTTTTGACACTGCCGCTACAGGCGGAACACTCGTCATATTTATATAATTATGCTGGTAATAAAACTTATTTCATATTTAAACACTATTTATTACTTCACATCTTTCTTAAAACAAAACTCTAAACAAAGAACTGAGAAAAACTAAAACAATTACAAATCATCTGTTAATTTATATAATGTTCTTTTTCTTTTTTTTTTCATAGAGGATTGTCATAGAGTATTATATTATTGCATTCACAACAGTACTATTCGCCAAATTTTTAGTTCGTCTTTATATACCGCTAGACATTTTTCCCACGGAAAATACTGAAGGTTACTTTTTTTTACATTTTAAATGTTATCCTATAATGGCATGTATAGCGTAAACGGGTCTTAATAATGTTGCTTTTTTTTTTTTAATTACTCGTTTTAAGTTGTAGATCACAAATAATAAACATTTTTTCACGGAATATACGGAAAGGCAATTTTGTTGCACATTTTAAGTGTTAGTCTGTAATGACATGTATAGCATGAACCAGCAGCGCAGTAGCTACAGGCACTGCACTACGTCAAAGTCAATTTATTTTAATACTAAACTTAAAATGTAAATATTTGACCATTGGTTGTAATTTTGTACACCATTACTATATACATCTATTAAAATATACCTATGAAGTATAGGATAGATTTGGTTGTATTTTTTCTGCATCTGCAATAAGTGTAAATATTTACCAAAATTACAATCAAATCTATCCTGACTGGATACTTCATAGGAATATTTTAATATAGGTATGTAGTAATCTTGTATAAAATTATAACCATATCTATCCTGACTGGATACTTTGTAGATATATTTTAATATAGGAATATAGTAATGTTGTATAAAGTTATAGTAAAAATATAGTTCAAATGACGTTGGTTTTTAAAAATTCATTTAATTATTTGGGTAAAAATATAATTTTAATGACGTTGGTTTAATAATTTTGTTTTTAAATTACTTGTTTTATTGTGTAGAACACGAATTTCAACTATGTTTTCTGCGGAAAATACGGAAAGTTATGTTTTTCACATTTTAAATGTTAGGCTGCAATGGCATATAGACCTATAGCGTAAACCGGGAGTGCAGTAGCTATTAAAAGAGGGCGCACTGCACTACGTCTAGATTTGGTTATAATGTTATGCAACATTACTATATACCCATATTAAAATATACCCATTAAGTATCCAGTCTGGATAGATTTGGTTATAATTTTATTCAATATTACCATCTACATTACTATCTATCTATAATAAAGTATACCTATAAAGTATCCAGTCAGAATAGATTTGGTTGTAATTTTGGTAAATATTTAGATTTATTGCTGATGCAGAAAATTACAACCAAATCTATCCTAATCGGATACTTCATAGATATATTTTAATATAGGTAGAAATTAATGTTGTATAAAATTATAACCAAATCTATCCTGACTTGATACTTCATAGGTATATTTTAATGTAGGTATATAGTAATGTTGTACAAAACTATAACCAAATCTATCCTGACTGGATACTTTGTAGGTATATTTTAATATAGGTAGATAGTAGAGTTGAATAAAATTATAACCAAATCTATTCTGACTGAATACTTCATAGGTATATTTTAATGTAGGTACATAGTAATATATAAAATTATAACCTAAATTTAAATATTTAGATTTTAAGGTTAGTATTAATATAAATTTACTTTGACATAGTGCAGTGTGCGGCCGGTCCACGCTATATATGCTATTACAGACAAACATTCAAAATGTGCACAAAAATTAACTTTTCTATTATTAAAAAGTTTAGTATTCGTGTCCTGCACATTAAAATGAGTAATTAAAACAACAAACATTTTTTAAACAATATCAATAAGACTCGTCTACGCTATACATGCCATTACAGCCCAACATTTAAAATGTGAAAAAAGTAAATTTTCGAAATTTACCACGAAAAAAAGTAGATATTTGTATTCTACATATTGAAGCTGTTGAAAATTTTTTTAAAAAATTGTTTTAATGTATAGAGCACAAATATTAACTTTTTTCCACAGAAAATACAAATGATAATTGGCAATAAGTCTAAATATTAAAATTACAACCAATTCTATCCTGTCTGGATACTTCGTAGGGATATAGTAATGTTATATAAAATTACAACCAAATTTAGACGTAGTGCAGTGCGCCTGGTTCACATTATAGACCTACATGCCATTACAGACTAACATTTAAAATGTGAAATAAAGTCACTTTCCGTATTTTCCGCAGGAAAAAAGTTGATATTCGTGTTCTACACATTATAACAAGTAATTTAAAAACAAAAAAATTCTAGAAACCAACATCATTAAGACTATATTTTTACCAAAAGTTTAATATTTAGATTTAAAGTTTAGTATTAAAATAAACTAACTTTGACATAGTGCAGTGCGCTGTAGCTACTGCGTGGGTGGCTCACGCTATAAATGCTATTACAAACTAACATTAAAAATGTGGAAAAAAATTACCTTTTTGTATTTTCTGTGGAAAAAAGTTAATACTCGTGTTCTAATGTTAGCAATGTCAAATCTATCAGCAAAAAACATTAAGCACCGAAGTCAGATCAGGTTATTTTTTAAAATGTAAATATGTGTTTGCAGTAAAAAAAACTTCAGATTCGTGTTCAGGAAGGTCAAATTAATCAGAAAAAAAAATTGCCAATAGAAGTAGTAGTCGCGGATCTTAATAATTACCACAAATTTAAAAAACACATCAATAAGACGTTATACATGCCATTACAGACTAACATTGGTTAAAATGCTGTAGCACGGCCACCTACGATAATTTGGATTATTGTTCAAAACTATCAAATATGACGATATCCACAAGAATTTTTTTTTATTGACCTAGGAAAGTTACTTTTTTTCAATTTAAAATAGGGTAAAAAGTTCAGTGCAGAGGTATAGGTTGTAAATGTGCCAGGAGTGATACAAATGATTCGTGATGTCTCAGTGCTGCGCATAAGGTTGTACGCATCAGCCGTGGAACGTCACTCAACCTTACGTGTGTAGATATTTGAGAAACAACGTTTTGGCTTAATTTTTATACATATATTTAAATATACTTATAAAGTCTCCAGTTAGGATAAATTTGGTTTAAAATTATACGTTACTGTATACCTATATCAAAATATACCTAAAAAGTGCCCAGTCAGGTTAGATTTGGTTTTAATTTTATATATTACCTAAATGGTTACATTTAATCAATTAGAACCAAATCTATCCTAACTGGATACTTCATAGGTATATTTCAATATAAATATATAAAATTCACCTTCTTTGGCAGTAACAAAAATAATAGTTATCAATATAGCTTAAAGACTTGTTTTTCTTACATAAAGTTTAGATTGCTAAAACACGAACTACAGTTGTGACATCACGAAGCATTTGTATCACTCTGCGCCTATTCACAACTTCTACATCAGCTGCGAATTTTTTACCCTACTTTAAATTGAAGATAACTTTCCTAGGTCAATAAAAAAAAATTCTTGTGGATATTTTGTGGTGTTATAAAATTTCCCAAAATATCGTAGATGGCCATGCTTCAGCATTTTAACCCTTTCAAAATGTGAAAAAACACACATTAAAACAAGTAATTAAAAAATTAATAAATAAAGAACCAAAGTCAATGAGACTATAATTTTAAAATTTATAATTTGGGGGGGAAATGGAAATTTTTATTAAAACACTTGTTTATTACAAGTGTGTATTTTAGTGGAAACTAGTAGCTCATGTGAAGATGGAATCAACAAACATGAAATTTTTATATTTTTCATGTTCCTAATGCCTTTCTGCATAATCCAGTATAACGTCTTTTCCCAAGATTATGTGGAGAAAATAAATAGATTTTTAACAAAATTAAAAATATCCTTAACCTAATAGTAAGAGGAGTTCTCTTACATCTTCCATCATTAGTTCTGTATGTAAACTTATAGGATAGGAAATTATTGCTGTTGTTCAGGTAAGCGTTAAAATTACTTACAAGTATTTTCTTAATATTCTTACCTTTATATTGATGTGCAGTTAATTTACTGACAAAGACAATCTCGTTAATACAAAAAGAAAATGAATTCTGTAAGAGGCTTTAGTTAACATTGCATGGTTTCCACTTCTTACAGAGTGTATTTGCTTACAGAATCCAAGTTTGGTCCATATATTGAGAAGGGATAGTTCCCAAATATTTGCAAATTTACAACTCTAAAGAAACGGACGCCTAGCATATTTGTGGAAACCAAATTAATACAGTAACCAAAACACTTCCAAATGTACGCCATTTTTCCTTTCATTCCAAAGAAAAAAAGCGGTAACAATAGGGTTGGAGTGTTGGAGTGAGAAATTTGCTTTTGGAAGCAACGCTATATGCCAGTAGAGAATAAACTAAAAATAATATATATAAGAGTTGAATCTTAGGTAACTTCTACAAATATTAATTTTGGTTTTTTCTGTATTGGATTTTCTTCAATTCACACACACACACATATATATATTTACAAATTTATAAACCTCGCAGTTTTATATATATATATATATATATATATATATATATATATATATGTATGTATGTGGGTGTGTGTATTTTCAACTTTACTATAGTATATATATATATATACATATATATAACTGCGAAGATATATATAGTGAGTTGTTCACTTGCTTTTCAACTGTCATTGGGTTCACTTCGTTAATGCTATGTGAGATTCTAGCGAAACGTCGGAACTGCGGTTTTATGAACTGCCGAATGAAAGGATGTGCTCCAGATAATAACTGGTGATCATATATATCTGAATAAGATAATATGATGCTTATAAAAGAATATGAAAGGTTTAAGAAATAATATTGACGAAGCTTTAGAAATATATATATATATATATATATATATATATATATATATATATATATATATATATATATATATATATATATAAACAAATTGATAACTAAACAAGTAAAATCGAAATTTGACACTATATTCACTGTATGTAATGTTTAGTCAGCAAATTGATAAACTTGACTACATTTAATTGAATTAGCATCATTGTTAGCTGGATCTAGCCTACACTTGATCTTTGAAAAAAAAAAAATTAATCAGTGATTCGACAATGGTCAAGTGACCAAGAGGTCTCTCATCACACAAGGTAAAATTATTGCACTTAGTGTTGGAAAAAATATTTACAATAGTAATATATCAACTTCATATATATATATATATATGTATATAAATATACTCAAAAATATATATATATATATATATATTTATACTCACAAATTTTTATTTGTGTTTTTTACACAACTGCAACTGTAAGATTTTATAACGTAAATAATCCGTCAATATTTGTTTTATATTTTATTGCATATATTACTAGGACGACAAAACAAATTGAAAAAAACTCAATACCCCCCCCAAAAAAAACTATTTATACAAGTTATTCAAGAATATACCTTTATATATTATATTATAATAAAATACTATTTTTAGTTTATTACCTACTGGTCTTTAGTGTTGCTTCCAAAAGCAAATTCCCTCACACCAACCTTACCTTAGTGTTACCGCTTTTTTCTTTCATTCCGAAAGAAAAAATGGCGTACATTTGGAAGTGTTTTGGTTACTGTATTAATTTTGTTTCCATAAATATGCTAGGCGTCAGTTTCTTTAAAGAATTGTCGTAAATTTGCAAGTATTTAGGAAGTGTTCCTTCTCAATATATGGACCAAATTTGGATTCTTTAAGCGAATACACTCTGTAAGAAGTGGAAACTAAAGCCTCTTACAGAATTCATGTTCTTTTCGTATTAACGAGATTGTCTTTGTCAGTAAATTAACTGCACATCAATATAAAGGTAAGAATATTAAGAAAATACTTGTAAGTAATTTAACGCTTATCTGAACAATAACTTATAATTTCCTATCCAATGGTTTTACATACAGAATTAATGATGGGAGATGTAAGGAAATTCCTCTTACTATTAGGCTAAGGATATTTTTAATTTTGTTAAAAATATATTTATTTTCTCCACATAATCTTGGAAAAAGACGTATTCTGGACTATGCAGAAAGTCATTAGGAACATAAAAAATAAACCCCCCAAAAATTAACCTTCATGTATAGAACTTATTTTTTGTAACATAACAGTAACACTGGGGTCCACCAAACCCCAAAATATATTTTATCACTAGTCATATACATTGTTTTAAAAATATTCACCCGTTTTATTAGGTAATTATCCTGTTGCTGTTCATGACGAGCTGGTTGTTAATTCCTTATTACACTTTTGCTATTACTTGCGACCAGACTTTTAGCTAACTAAAAGTTGTTAAATTGTTAACTTACACTTGGAGGAAACATTTTTGTCTTATGAGGCTGAAGAAATCGTAAGACAAAAACGTTTCCTCCTAGTGTAAGTTGACAATTTAACAACTTTTAGTTAACAAAAAGCCTAGTCGCAAGTAAAAGCAAAAGTATAATAAGTTATTATCCTATGAATATTTGTAGTTTAGTTTTAAAATTATGGTTTTTATGAAGGTAAAAAGATAAATTCGTAAAAAACCAAATATTTTTCACAAAAACGTATAATTGTACTAAATTGAAAATAGTTCCATTTTTTAAATTTTGGATAAATAATATACATATTTTGAAAGAAATAGTATTGTCCTTTACTGCAGTATTATGGAAAAGTTCTCAATATTAATACCTGCCCTACAAAATCTCCCATTAACCAACATTCAAAATATATTGAAGGTAATTGTTTAAATTCCTAAACTGAGCATATATTTTCATAAAACATTCAGAAACATGTAAAAAGGCTATTTTCATTGAAATTATTTAAGCCTCCAGGAGGCTGAAGAAGTCGTAAGACGAAAACGTTTCCTCCGTTAACTTAAGTGTAAGTTAACAATTAACAACTTTTAGTTAACAAATGTCTGGTCGCAAGTAATAGCAAAAGTGTAATTTTTAATTAATGTTAATATAGTGAATGGCATAATTTAGAAATACAATACCTACCCTACCCTAGTTTTGCTACTTTTTGAGCGCATATTTCTACACAGTTTATTGAACTCGTTGCTTCCAATGAACATTGTGGTGTTTAAGAATGTATTTGTGTGTGTGTGTGGGGGGGGTATCTTTATGAAAACAGGCTAGATTACCAAGTCTTCTTACACATTCTAAAGAAAATTTTCTTTTACCCATATACACACATATTTGTAAATAAATTAATAAATACTTCAATTCTCGTATTCAGGTAATTATTTCCTTTTCAGAGACCAGCACCAACAACATCTACAAAAACCAGCAACACCCTCATCTCCATCAATTGCAGACTGTGTCTTTGATATAATACATCAGGTAAATTCTTTCCCATTTCTAGTTTTAAAAGTTTTATGTATTTTTTGTTAGAAACAAGGTTAGTTTGATTTACAAATGTGGTCACTAAAGTTTAAAGTTTTACAAAGAGGCTAAATATATTTTACCTTAACTTTTCCTAGAATATTCAAGTTAATATGAGGCAAATTTTGATAAGTATCAATTAATCAGTTTACTTATTGGTTTGCTAGTATTGCTTATTTTGTTGAATATATTCTAACATCATTTTACACAAATTGTAATTAATTTTCATTGTTAATTAAATGTTGCATTTCAGACCAACGATTTCTCAATATTATGTAGAACTAATTCATATTTAATTGTCAAAATATATATGTTGTTCAGTAGGGTTGATAGATATTGTTGTTACTCATTTAGTTTCATCCAGAAACCATAATGTTTGTTCAAAAGTTATATATTAGCTGATTGTGCTCTATATGTTTTATTGTGAAATTAACCTGTTTAAATTTTATATTTTAATGTATGTTACATCAACCTGTCGTGTCCATATCATTTTAATGTCTTCATTTATCACTATATTTTCTGTTTATTTTATTTCCTAAATCCTTAAAAAATAAATTAAGTAAAACTTCTTAAATCACAATCACCAAAACTACCTCATCATATAGCATTGCTTTATTTCCCTAAGCACTGGACTAACTTAAAAAGTTTAGATTTTTCTTTCCTCATCTCCTTCAATCTACATCTTCCAATAACCAGTTACCAAAATTTTAACTCTTCTAGTTTAAATGTTGTATTCACCTATAGTAAATTTGTTTTTCAGGTTGCCAGCACTGCTGTATGGATATATTGCTGCTATAATTTTTTTTACATTACAAAAAAAGTTTGTGATTTTGTAAAATGAAGTTTTGTTAGTTTATGCAAATAAAACTTAGATTTCAGTTGTAAGAACATGCATTTATATCAAGTGCTTTGCCTTTCCATCCTTGTGGAATTCCTTTCTGTCTATCTTATTTTCATTTTTACCATCTGCCATTTTTCTTTCTTATTAGTGCAACAAAACGGTTTATTTTAAATCTGTAAGAAGGCAATAAACCTGTGTTTGCGTCTATAGCAATATTCTCTTCATGTATGGAATTTATTTTAGGTTTTGAATTTTCACTAGCAGAATTTTTATTAAAAGTTATAGATCTAAATCTATAAAGCTGTTATCAAAAGTTGATGATTTTTGGTTTCTTTAAAATTAGGGTATAATGAAGTCATTGCCCGTGCCTCAGTTATCTGTAAATATTATTTATTGATCTTGTTTGGTTGATTTTGTAAGATTGTACAAGTAAAATTAATTTGTCTTAGAAATTTTTTGAATTTTGACAGAAATATTATCAAATAGTAGTGTTAGATTTGATGTGACCTCTGGAACATTTTAAAAACAAAATTCATTCCTCTGCAAAGTAGCCTTTTTATTTTAATGTAATGTAAACCATAACCTAGACCACATCTCCAAACCAAAAAAGGACCCCATCTCAACACACTAGAACAATATGAAATTTACAGACACACAAAGTACAAACATATTAAATGAACAAACACAATACAAATTACACATACTCTTTGATACTATCTAAAAGCTTGACCCAACATCTCCAAGCAGAAGACACTGATGAAGATCGGCACATAGCGATCAGAAACGTTCTGTCTCAGTAAGTTTTAACAAATTTACTAAATTTAAAGTTCGGATAGTCATACACTTATGTTTAAGTGATTAATAAGATTCACCGAATGTAATGGACTATAAAATTCAAGAACTAAACATAATACTGTTATAAATTTAAAGTAATTTGTTTGTTTTTTATTATAAACATGATGTGGATAATATACTGAAACAAGCGTAATTGTGTAGGCCAAAGCGATGTTAGTTACACATTGTATAATTGCCAGGATTGTTTATTTATGTTTTAGTGGGTTTATCTAATAGTAAGGAGATTTTGATTTCATAGACCTACATCAAATTCAAGTAACATCTATAAAGAGTAAGCCAACAATAAAGCTTTTACCATCTAGAACATAACTAGATTATCTTGGCTTACATAATCTTATTAAATACATAACTAATATGAGCTCTCTATATTTTATAGGTGATAATAGTAAAACTGGATTGCTTTGAAACTACACTAAACACTAAAATCATTATTTTGTTATACTGTACAGACTCTGTGCACAGCAAACAGGCACCTTTTGGTCCATCCTCAGATGTATTTGTATACATTTACAGATTTTAATTGTGCAGTGAAAACAATTTTATAAAACTAAAAAAAGTAACTACTAAAAACAAGTAATTTAAAAAAAACAAGTAAAATCCCACTGAGGTCTATAAAGAAAAAATGATCATTGTTCGCATATTTCATTCATTTTTAACCTTACAGCACTATGATATTTTGTGTTAACCATGGCAGCGGTTTAAGATTGTACAATGGAGATTTCTACAACAACCAGATGGGGGAAAAATTCATATATCTCTTTGAGAAATTAGTTTCTTGGTATTGGAGAGTTGGGCAGTGCCAAAGCGAGCTAGACTTTGAACATGAAGATTCAGAATTCAAATCACGAAAGTCCCCCAAATTTTTATAATTTAATTATTGAATAAATATTTGAAAAAAATAGTTAAAAAACTGTATTAACATCAATTGTCATCCAATATAGCTTTAAAAAAATGTATTTGAACTTGATTGGGTGAATAAAAACGTATTTTATTACCAATTGAAAATTTGTAAAAGATATATATCAGCAGAGTGTGAGCTTAATAGAAGGAATTTAATAATATGATAATTCAGTAATAACATCATAAAAAAATTGTCAAAAAATTAATTAGGCAACTAAAACAACAATGTAGTAACAGGTACTTTTTTTTGTAATAAGTACGGGGAATATAACATCCTCTTTATTCAAAAAGAGTAAGTACCGGTACTAATATTGGCACGTGTCACGTTAATATAAGTTTCTACCATCCTCTTTATTCAAAAAGAGTAAGTACCGGTAGTACTATTTGTACGTGTCACATTAATATAAGTTTCTACCATCCTCTTTATTCAAAAAGAGTAAGTACCGGTAGTACTATTTGTACGTGTCACATTAATATAAGTTTCTACCATCCTCTTTATTCAAAAAGAGTAAGTACCGGTAGTACTATTTGTACGTGTCACATTAATATAAGTTTCTACCATCCTCTTTATTCAAAAAGAGTAAGTACCGGTAGTACTATTTGTACGTGTCACATTAATATAAGTTTCTACCATCCTCTTTATTCAAAAAGAGTAAGTACCGGTAGTACTATTTGTACGTGTCACGTTAATATAAGTTTCTACCATCCTCTTTATTCAAAAAGAGTAAGTACCGGTAGTACTATTTGTACGTGTCACATTAATATAAGTTTCTACCATCCTCTTTATTCAAAAAGAGTAAGTACCGGTAGTACTATTTGTACGTGTCACGTTAATATAAGTTTCTACCATCCTCTTTATTCAAAAAGAGTAAGTACCGGTAGTACTATTTGTACGTGTCACATTAATATAAGTTTCTACCATCCTCTTTATTCAAAAAGAGTAAGTACCGGTAGTACTATTTGTACGTGTCACATTAATATAAGTTTCTACCATCCTCTTTATTCAAAAAGAGTAAGTACCGGTAGTACTATTTGTACGTGTCACATTAATATAAGTTTCTACCATCCTCTTTATTCAAAAAGAGTAAGTACCGGTAGTACTATTTGTACGTGTCACATTAATATAAGTTTCTACCATCCTCTTTATTCAAAAAGAGTAAGTACCGGTAGTACTATTTGTACGTGTCACATTAATATAAGTTTCTACCATCCTCTTTATTCAAAAAGAGTAAGTACCGGTAGTACTATTTGTACGTGTCACATTAATATAAGTTTCTACCATCCTCTTTATTCAAAAAGAGTAAGTACCGGTAGTACTATTTGTACGTGTCACATTAATATAAGTTTCTACCATCCTCTTTATTCAAAAAGAGTAAGTACCGGTAGTACTATTTGTACGTGTCACATTAATATAAGTTTCTACCATCCTCTTTATTCAAAAAGAGTAAGTACCGGTAGTACTATTTGTACGTGTCACATTAATATAAGTTTCTACCATCCTCTTTATTCAAAAAGAGTAAGTACCGGTAGTACTATTTGTACGTGTCACATTAATATAAGTTTCTACCATCCTCTTTATTCAAAAAGAGTAAGTACCGGTAGTACTATTTGTACGTGTCACATTAATATAAGTTTCTACCATCCTCTTTATTCAAAAAGAGTAAGTACCGGTAGTACTATTTGTACGTGTCACATTAATATAAGTTTCTACCATCCTCTTTATTCAAAAAGAGTAAGTACCGGTAGTACTATTTGTACGTGTCACGTTAATATAAGTTTCTACCATCCTCTTTATTCAAAAAGAGTAAGTACCGGTAGTACTATTTGTACGTGTCACATTAATATAAGTTTCTACCATCCTCTTTATTCAAAAAGAGTAAGTACCGGTAGTACTATTTGTACGTGTCACATTAATATAAGTTTCTACCATCCTCTTTATTCAAAAAGAGTAAGTACCGGTAGTACTATTTGTACGTGTCACGTTAATATAAGTTTCTACCATCCTCTTTATTTAAAAAGAGTAAGTACCGGTACTAATATTGGCACGTGTCACGTTAATATAAGATTCTACCATCCTCTTTATTCAAAAAGAGTATGTACCGGTAGTACTATTGGCACGTGTCACGTTAATATAAGTTTTATTCAGGTGTACATATTTATTCAGTTACTGTATTTTTAGTAGGTCAGATGGTGAACACTACATCTCCTTAGGCTTTTCTTTGCCTCATCAGTAAGAATTAGCAATAAAGTCTTGAGTTATTAATTGGAACTGTATTTGATTTCCACTTACTAGTTATGTTCTCAATGACAGCTACTTTGTCAATGATCAACAACAAATCATGGCAAAGAAGCAAATGAATTCAATACCAGCATCAACTGTAGACTCTAGGAAGTACATTCCGTTTCCTGATTAGTGAAATAAACAACAGAAACTAAGAAAGTTGTAGAAAATCCAATATACTTTTATCAGGTTTGAGAACCTCGGATAGTTGTAACTGAAAATAATTGAGTTTTGTGTTTAGAACAAATATTTGTAAACAAAAAATATCAATATGTGAATAGAGCTGAATTATTTTTTTTACGATTAAACTTGACAACTTTCTACACTTAGCCTGAGTAAATGTTTTGCTTATAGCAAAACTTAATTTTAATGAAATCAGAACATAGCTCCCCATAGTCAGATGTATCCCATACAATTCTATTTAATCAAAATATTAAGATTTAGTATTTAAAAAGTTCTCTAAGCCATTGCTGTTTATTTGCATCAAAATATTTCGAACAATAACATTTTCTAACTTGAACAATAGTTTTAACATTTAAGGATGTACTCGGTTAGACGTTTATTGTTCTTACTTATAAATACAGTTTGTGGTTTTACAAAACAAGTTTATTGTAGTGTTTTTTTTTTTGCTAGCATATAATTGTTAGCATGGTGATGTTATTTTACAAAGTTTATATTAGGAAATGCAACTTTAACTAACATTGCAATATTTGTCTTCATTTTTGTTACATTTTAAAATAACTATTTCCAAGTAGGCTTAGAAATATACACTTTTATATTTTATGAAAGCCTGTTTATTATGCTTTTACAATTAAAACTTGTATAAATTTTTATGTACATATTGGTCACAGGGTATAAATTGGTAATTTTAAAATCACAAATTTTCAGGGGAGCACTTTTTTAACTTTGACCTTTTTGACCTTTTACTGTAAATCCAAATTTTGAACAAATGAATTTTTGTTGACATCAATGTGACCAAATTAGCAGGTCATATAATTAGTTAGAAGAAAATTACTTAAGCTATTCAATGCTTCTCTTCAGTTACCTGATTATTCATCCGAACTTGTAAATTTATTCGCCGGACTTAAATAACTGTTCACACTTACCATATTATGAGCCATGGTTTTTATGATGTTCAAGTAAGTATCTACAATTATCTTTGTATTTCGTCTGATACAGAGATCTTTTAAACGTTGGTCTGAAGGAATGTAGGTAGGTACTAGAAAATATTTTTATTTCTTTATTTTAATTTGTTGATACAGGATAATAGAAATCAAATGCCATCCTTGTCGATTTTCATCAAATCTGGATCGATTGAACGTTTGTCATTTGTTAATGAATTGCAGTAAAAGTCATTTGGTAAGAGATGAAAGTCAAGAGAAGTATAATATCTTCTTTTTTCTGTACCTATCGGATTGGGCCCAGAGTTAGTGGAAGATGATCATTTATATTATGATTCCCTTCTAAAGTGTATGCGTTTAAAAATTTCAGTTTTGTCGAGGGTATTGTTAAAATGCACATTTGTAGATCTTTTAAAGTATTGTAACCAATGAACTGGTTTCCATAAACAATTATTGTTTTCAGTGTCCTGTTTTTTTTATAACAAAAGGGAAGTAACATTTAAAAAAAAATCCTTTGTTATTTGTATCCCATAAAAATGACATGTATCAAAGTTTGCTGTTGTTTACATGACCTGATCAAGTCATTTAAATGGTTGATCTTCATCCCTGTATTTTTTATATCCCCTTTCAATTACTGCATGGTCTGAGATGTATTCCATGTGTGAGTGGCGATTGACCAAAAAGTTGCGATTTTACCTTTTTAATTGTTAATTTTTAGTCTGCGTATAAAAACATTAATTCTGTAATGTTATTTTTCTTTAGTTCCCTGCAAGCAAGTATTGAAGTAAAATGTTACTTCTGTCTGTCTCTTGAGGAGGAGTTTTGTTAATTTTTCAAAAAGATATGATGGTATTTGGTTAGCCTCATCCCAGATATATTTTTGTTCCACATGAAGCAGTAATTTTTGTTACCTGCTAATTCATGAATGGTCCAAAATTGTCTTTTATAAAACAATACTGACGTGGTTAAAATTGCATTGGCAGATAGTACTCTAAACCAAATGGAAAACCAGGATGTATTTGGTTAGTTTTGGCTATTATCTTGGCATTAAAAAAAAAAAAAAGTCAAATTCTGCTATTGCTTGGCGTGCATCTCTCTCCAATTATTGTAGGTTTATCTTCTATGTTGACTTTATCTTATTTGTAATTGAAATAGGTCGCAAGTGTAGCATGTGTAGTTTTTAAGTTTTTTTAAACTCATTTTCAGGCTGTCAAAGCACTTTGCATAGAAATTAATAGAAACAGGATTTTTGTCTCATCTCGGCAGACCATATGTACTTTTTGGTAATATTGTCACTACTTGAACATTTCATTGGTGATGTTTGCTGACAATAATGACCTTCATAGCTCCGACAAATTGCTATGTGGTCTTTCCCATCCTTTATTTCAGCTTCAGAGTGCTGGATACCAGATAGACCTCGTTTTTGTTCCTCAAAAGCAGCTATTAAACATTTGTTTAGTTATAACTTCAATAAAACCCCTAGTTTCTCCTAATATCATGCGAAAGTAATTTTTGAAAACTGATTGTTTATGTTAAAATGATATAAGCAACTAATTATTCTGGTTATATTTGTAGGGTTTAGATTCGTTTTAATATTAGTAAGTGCAATGTGGGAAGAAGCATACTTAACTATCTGATTCCTAGATATAAGCTCCCAACATTCATTAACACGTTGAGTGCAGCAACGTTTTATAATTGCGCATCTAAATTCCTGAAAAAATATTGTTAATTATTTACATTGAAAATGTTGTTGATGGACCCAATATGTCATCTGATGTTGGCTAGGCATTCATTCTGGTCAGTTTTGGTGACATCATTTTTGGTACGTTCATGTACGTACTTTGCCGGCTCTCGTATCTCAGGTGATGGTGGTCAACTGTCCAACTGTTGGGTTTCTCTCCCAATTGTTGGTGGATAGCGATAAACCTTTTTTTTCAGTCATAAAACTTACTTATAGTTATAGAAAATGATTATTATTATTATTACTAAAACTCGGAGGGACCTTATCGGTGTAGAGCACTTAGCTGCAGCCTTTGTACTCTTTTCCCATCCCTACCACAGGACTAGCTTAGTGGATACCTACCTCTTTGCAGAAATCAAGTACCCACCTGATGCTAAATCTTCTGATATCCTCTGGTGTACATACCTGCCAGCCAAACCACTTTCTCCTTGCAGCTCCCAAAGCAGGGCACTCATAGAGTACGTGGATTTGGCTTTCCTCTTGGTTCTCATCGCATCTCTTGCACACAGGGGACCTAGATTTTCCAATTTTGTATTGGAACCCTCTCAGATTCCCATGGCCTGTGACCAGCTCTACTGTCCAGTGAGTTGATGTCTACTTAAGGAGAGTAGTTTTTTGCCCCACAGATCTCCTGAGTAACCCCACAGTACCTTGGATTTGTTACACCCCAAGGTTGCATTCCATTCTTCCCTGCACAACCTGTCTATATGTGCCGTGATCCTCTTGCACCCCTCCTGAGCAACGGTCCCTGAGTTATACACCCTTGTTTTGCTAAGACGTCAGCTCTCTCATGCCCTATCCATCCAGAATGTTCTTGAATCCAGGTTAGATTGAGCGAATTATACTTACTCAGCTTTGCTAGAGAAGCTATAGTCTCAGCCACCAGCCTAGAGCTGGTATTAGCCTTACCTAAAGCCTTCAGAGCTGCCAGACTGTACGAGCAAATCCAGATGGTCTTGCCCCTCCTGCCAGACCCTATTATTTCCTCAGCACATAGTTTGATCGCGAGCACCTCCCCCTGGAAGAAAGAATTGTAGTCCTCCAGGCGATGAAAAAATCTGTCTTGGTGTCTCGGTCCACTAAATCCTGCTCCTACTTCTTCCTTCATCTTGGGCCCATCGGTGAACCAGATTTCACCATGTTTGGGTCTACACTCCGCCCATGCCTCTCTTGCAGGAATATGGGTTTTGTAGTTTCTTTTTTCCCTTTTAAGAGACAGTATATTATCCTGAGGTTCTATCCAGAGCTCTGTCAGTGAATCTCCAAATAGCTGTTTATGACGTTTGCTACTTGTCTTCCACTGCCCGGTGCAACTTAGCCAGCTTTCATTGCCTCCATCCTAATTTGAACACTCAAGGATGGAAAACCCAACATAACCCTCATGGCGACACATGGTGTGCTTCTCCTTGTAACTGTTATGCCTCTAAGGAAGAGCCCCTGCGCACGGTCCAGCATTCTTTTACTTGTTTCTTTCTGTGCCCTGTCCCACCAGATGATTGAGGCAAAGACCAACCTCGGCACCACAATGGCGGAATAAATACAGTTCATCTGACATGGACCCAAACCCCATCTCGTGCCTATTGCTTCTCTGCATTGCCAGAACGTAGCTATGGCTTTTTTGCACTTATCCTCCAAGTGCTCACGCCATAGTAGCTTCCTATTCAGAATAACTCCCAGATATTTAGCGCTCTCAACATAGCTTTATTTTGGTATTACCAACTTCCATCATCTCCAGCGATTTATTTTTATATCGCCTAGTGAAGATGAGGGCCACAGATTTCTCTCCAAGAATGCATAGTGCATTCTCCCTGCACCATGCTTCTGTTACCTTGAGTGCCTCTTGAAGCAGGTCTTTGAGAACCTCTTCTAATGGTCCCCTAACAAGGATAGCTATATCATCTGCATATCCTACCAACTTGACACCCATTCCACTGAGCATCCTTAGTAGACTGTCCACGACAAGGCTCCACAGCAGAAAGGATAACACTCCACCCTGCGGGCAGCCCTCCAAGACCATCCCATTTATCGTGCACTCCATCCAGGATGCAGAACTTATACGGTTTTCCAAGGAACTCATAATCCAATTTATAATTCCATCAGAAATCATGTGATCCATAGCTGCTCTCTTGATGGCCAATCTAGAGGTACTATTAAAAGCCCCCTCCACATGAAGAAAAGCCCCTTGTTGTTGATCTGACCCTCAATAAATTCCACAACCGACAACAGCGCAGTCTCCACTGACCTACCAGTTCGGTATTCGTGTTGGTCCTGATGAAGCGGATACTGCTTCAGGGGTCCCTCCTTCAAATAGTGGTCCACCAGCCTTTCCAGTGTCTTTAACAAGAAAGAAGGCTGATAGGTCTGAAGTCCTTTACCTCTGTATAACCTTTCCTCCCTGGTTTGGGGATAAAGATAACTATCGTTTTGAGCCACTGCCGGGACGTGTAACCAAAGGCAACACAGCCCATGAGTAATCCTGTCAGTGGCCCTATTATTTCCTCCAAGCAATTTTGTAGTAATGCTGGAGTAATATTATCTAATCCAGGCTCAAAAGACAGAATCGCCTCTCTCACCTTTTGCGCTGAGATCACCTGCCCAGCAATATTCCAGTCTGTCCTTAGCCCAGTATGGCGGAAGTTTTGAGCACCGTCCCCTACCGGTCTAATATTGGGAAAACTGTTCCTCATAAGTAGAAGCAGAGTTTCCTCCGGGGTGTCAGTAAAGCTACCATCAGTCTTCTTGACAAACTTAAGCTCTCCCATCGGTCCACCTGCTAACACCTTGAACAGTCTAGCAGTGTCACTCAGTGTGCTTGTCTCTGAGCACCACTTTTCCCAAGAAGCATGTTTAACCTCTTTTATAAGATTTTTATAGAGACCCTGGCTGTCTTTATATGCCTGCCAGGTCTTCGCCGATTTCTTCTTCTTTGCTCATTAAAGAGCCTTCTTGCGTTTAACTCGCTGTTCCACTTAAGTTTACCACGCCCAGTGTTTATCCGCGAGAGAGGGCAATTTTCCTCAAACGATGTGGAAATTGCAGTCCTGATGTAGGCCTCAGTATTTTCCAGTTCGTTTGATGTACCATACTTACCATGGAAGTCTGACATCCACCTCCTCACCGAGGACTTAAAACCTTCCCAGTTTGTCCTTCTCGGGTTCCTAAGCCACACCACATGGGGGACAACTCCCCTCATTGTAGCAGTGATGATCCGGTGATCTGACATGGAGGGCTCATCTGAAATCTGCCAGTCATGCACCCACCTTACAATCTGTCTATTACAGAAGGTGATATCTAGTGCCTCCATTCTGTTTGAAGTGACAAATGTTGGCTCGGCACCTGTGTTTAAAACCACAAGGTTTTCTTGAATCAAGAAGGCGAGGAGCTCCTCACCTCGCTCATTTGTGTCTGTGCTGCCCCACACCTCATTATGAGCATTGGCATCACAGCCCACTAAGATTCCTATATTCCTCTCCCTGCAGTACCGAACTAACTTATGTAATTCTGCAGGGGGCGATTCTCTATTGTAAGCGCAGTAAGTGGAGGCCACGATGTACTCCCTGCTCCCACTTACCTCGCTCTTACCTCAAATTCTAACCACTGCAAGGTCTTTAGTTGAGAATTCTTGAGTCAGCGTGGCTTCTAGTCCTCTGACTATCACACATGCTCTGTGCCCCCCATGTACCCCACTTGCGTAGGTGCGCCCAGCTGCAGTCAGATCCCTTATACGGTTCCTGACCGGCCACGGTTCTTGCACTAGCGCAAGCACTGGTAATGTGTGCCTCACCTAGGCGCACCTTGAAAAAGTACCATAAAGAAATTTAAGTACCTACAACCCTTCCTGCCGTCATTTGTAATGTTTTTCAACAATAAAAATATGTTTACATACAATGTCAATAAGTAATACTTATCTAAATAGTTCCAACACAGCGTTTATTATCATATCTAAAAAATAACAAAATAAATACTGCATACAACCCGACCTCTGCCATTTTAATACTCAGTTTTTGTTATTTATGTCCTCGTGAAACTTGTAGAAACATCGCATTTCACACTGTCCTGATTCATCTGGGTACACAGCACAAATGTAGGTGGTCAATTTCCTTTTGCCTTCTTTTGCATAAACTCGGCATTTTCTTTGAACTCGGGGTCCATGTGCTTTTCTTTTGCTATTCTTTAAGAGCCTGTGTACGCTGTTTTGAGTAGGAGTCACTATAATGGGAGCCTGTTTGGGGGGTAGAAGTCCTTCAATGACTTTGAAACGGAAATTATATAGGCTCAGTTAATGTTGATGTAAAGCAATAGTCCCAAAAAAATTCTAATTTTGGCCAAAGTTTAGTCTTTCCAATTTGTGATTCGTGACTTGGCAGTGTTTCGTGGACCACAAAAAAATTCCAAGACATATCTGTTTGTGTCAGCAACAATTGTCTCTAAGAAAATAATGTCTGTCAATAAATTAAACCAATCAGTTAGAGTATTGTTACCGGCAATTGGCACTCTTAAGTCCAGAATCTCTTGTGAAAGGTATGTCTATCATGCCAGTGGTGCCAAGTTTTGGCTGCCATTTTAGAGACACCTTGTCGGACCTGTCAGAGCTATCCTCGGAACCATTTTCGTTGTCAGAGTATATATCCTCCAATAATTCCACCTCATTATCCATATTTATTGTAAAAATATATTGAACACAACTATAACACACTTCAAGTAACACTAATATGATAACACAATCCCCAATCCGACATCAATGGTGGAACAAAAATTAAACACACCGAAATGTTCACAAAGACTGGCACAATAACTGATAAGCGATACAATGTTTACCGGCAATGGCTAACCTCCCACTGAACCAATGAATTGAGAGTGGACATGGGGCGTATATGAATGCTTATCGCCACGGGCGCCAGTAGGGAGCAATAGTAGGTTCATACAAGCCCACCAGACTCAATGTGTTAAATATTGTCTGTCTTTTATCAATGAAATAATTATTTTCTGTCTCATTTCCATCAAAATTAATCTCATAGATAACTAAAGAACTCCACATACTCCACATAAATTTTATGATTAACAATTAAACGTTCAGGAATAATAATTGGTGAATCACACCACCAAAATGAAAAAAAAAAACATTTCTCCTGATTTTGGTCTAATATAAATTCTTGCTTTCTTGTGATGTTTTTTTATTTCCACTCTGCTGGCTTTCATTTTAACTGAATTCTAAGAATAGTAATAGACTAATTTATTAAAAACTCCAATTCATAAATGATATAGAAATTGTTGACAGAGTTAGTACAAGGAACAAGAACCTCTTAGTCCAACTAGTTAATTTGCATTACATGAACACAAATTCTAATATATCACTCCATTTGGTAATTTCCTTTTTTTTAATGGCCTTTCCATGATTAAAAAAAATTAAAATCCCACGTCACTAATTTAATAATAAAAACATAATAAATTCTAAAAATAAAATTTTCAGAGGGAAGATTTGTTTATAGGTGTTTAAAGTGCACATTCTCCTGACTTTATTCTTACAGTAAATTAAGGGTTGATGATGGGGGTAACTGTATTTAACTGTTTGTTATTTTATCTTGCTTTAAATATCTAGATCACTTAACATTTCATATTAAAAGTTATTTTTTTTATAGACCCTACCTTTATAATTTTTCTGTAGTTTAAAAATTAAGTTCGGGGAAGAAAAGCTTTTCAATTCAACAGTTTATTCCAATATTACCATAATAAAAAAAAGTAGTTAGTTATTCCGTTAGTTATTTTATTAACACTATATTATTAATATAGTACTATTGAAATAATAAATTAATTTAATACAATTAAATAGGTAGTACCATTACCTACATTGCATTTTTAAAAATTGAGAAGTGAAACAGCATATTATGTAATGTTTTATTTAAATAAACTTTATAATGGTTTTTATAATTTTGTTGAAACGCAAATCTTACTTTGAAACATTTTCTTTTGTTTCAGGTTTTTGTAGTCTGAAGCCCAGAGCTTGCAGACAGCAGGTCAGTTTTTAGTTTAAGTTCGTGTCGGTTATAAACGTTTTACACAATACATGAATTACGTGATTGAATTACGTGTTTCAATGGAAACGTGATACACGGAAGTAATATTTCGTTTAGAAAATGATTATGCGGTCTTGCTAAAATTTGCATGCATGTTAGCAAATAGTGGATATGTCAGCTAACCTGTATATCCATCACCATCTTTGCAGATTTTCAAGTTAGCTAAAGCCAAAAAGATTTTATCTTAAGTAATTTAAACAGTTCAGATAGCAGGGTGGTTTTATTATAGGCCTCATTGGCCTTTATGTACTTTTTCTTCCAGGTACCTCTATGTTTTCAGCTGTTTTTTTTCAGGTATTTTTTTAAAATTTCAGATCCGGAGAAGCCCACCCCTCAGTTAGAGTTAAGTTAGTTTTAAACTACCACTCCTGTCTCTGATTCCCAGTAATGCAAAGATGTGATGGAGTTCCCTGAAATGTAATGGAACAGAAGCTCAGATCCGTTCATCGCTGTCGCACAATATTTGTAAATGTTATCGGTCTCTTTATCCCATCATCCCTCCTTTTTCTGTTTCATTACATTTTCTCTAATTGGTTTCGAATTGATTTAAATTTGTTTCTTGTCAATTATTTTATTTTAAAATTAAAGACTGTATCATTTATCAGAATCAGTCTTATAGTACTGAGAAAACCATAAAATTTTAAATTGTTAATTTAAAAATTGATACACGTACTAGTTTCAAACAAAATTAATTATTTTTTTGAATAAAAATGTTAATGAACAAAATTTTTACACAAATACTATTTCTAAATCAAATGTTAAAACAATTAATTAATTATACTTTTATAATTTTTCAAAGAAAATATCAAATCAGAAATTTAAACTAAAACCTATAAAAATTTATATTAATTGATTCCATCTTTACGCGAGCTACCTAGTTTTTATTAAAAACACTTGTAAATATGTTACAGTTGCCTATGGTAGCACTTACTTTTATAATTATTTAGGACTGCCACTTCGGGAGATGTGTCATCTCAGACAGTAACTCTGAAACAGCAGTCCTCAACAATTATAAAAGTAAATGCTACTATAGGCAAGTGTGACATATTTACAAGTGTTTTTACTATATAAATTTATAATTTCACCAATACATACATTTTTCTCTTGACTGTTAATTTATTATTTATTCCCACATGATTATATAATGTTGAGTTTCCAACACTGAAGGTAAATTCAATTATATACAGTGCAATGTTTGGTAGAAATATATAAATATACAAGTTAATTGGTTAAAACATTGCTGCTCCTGGCTTATTTCTTGTGAATACTTTGATTGCAAACTGAACAAGACCAATAGCTGGACAGACTTGATCATGACTTGAACACAGTAACTTATACTATATCTGACAGCATTAGGTATGTATATATAGCAAGAGAGTGTTGGGATGTTTTTTGCTTGTAGGATTTGTAATTTTTTGTCTGTAGGCTATCATTTCTCGAAATTCTTGTGGTTAGTTAAAAGCAAGCTTAAATATTGCTCCTGTGAAGTATAGCATGGCAGTATTGGAATGCTTTTATATTTGTCATCTCAGACAGTAACTCCGAAACAGCCGTCCTCAACAATTATAAAAGTAAATGCTACTTTAGGCAAGTGTAAATAATTTACAAGTGTTTTTACTATATAAATTTATAATTCATCAATACATGTTTATTTCTCTTGACTGTTAATTTATTTATCATCACATGATGACTTGATGTTTAAAGTATTGGGATGCTTTTATATTTGTCGTGTAGGTTCAGTTTTTATTCATTTGTAAGTTATCTGACAGGTTCAATTTATCTGAGATTGTTTAAACCATTTATATTCTACATACATTCTACTTGAACAAGTATTAGTGTTAATTTTTTGTACCTAAATTGCTTTCAATATTTGCTCAGTTTAGTTCCTTCTTTTATGAAATTAAAAACACTAGATTAATAAATAATTTGAAAAACAACAAACGCTTTTAAAATAATATATACTTACAAACAAACTTGGCTTAAAAAATGAGATCTGAGCAGTAATTTTATCATTAAATTGAAAATATATTAAATTTAAATATTTATTTTGTTTCAATTTTGTAATAATATTATTTATATTTTTAAAATATCTTTAAAACTGATTCAAAGTTAAATATCATCTGGACATAAAATATTTTTCTATTTTGGAATGACATGTATTGATTAATATTAAAAGTAACAACAGTTTTTGATATTATTGGGTAATATAAAACTATGAATGACAAGGAATCAGTTTGTACAATTAGATCAAAATGAATGTAAAAATGTATAAAAAGTCCCTACATAGTTGGCTGACATGTCCTTAGAATAGTCTCTAGTTGTAAGGCTTGCTTATATTTTATGTGCAACAGTGCAAGTAGATTTTTGTAAAAAAAATATAAATAAATTTGAATAAATCTAAAAATGTTCAAATAAAAACATCTTTTAAACATAAGACACTCAGTAAGATACATTAGTGTTTGAGAATCCTGAAGAATACTTATTGACAACAATTAATAATAGTATAATTAGTTAATAATTAGTAATAAATAATACTAATGAAATTTTTTAAAATTATAATTCAATTGTATTATTAAATATAATAGAAATTAAAATCCTATGAAATTAACCGTTAATACATACTATTAAACATGTTGTATTATTTTCTAAAATATAATATAAAACTTTAACAAACTATTATTATAGATGGTTTGACTCAATATTGTTATTAAAAATTCAAATTTATGTTATTGCATTAGATAGTTTAAAAAGAAATAACACAAACTTTACTAGCGAGTGTATACATTTGCACCACTCCCCGTACACCTTGTTTATTTGGATCTGATAAGGTCAAAGTGGTTACCACAAATAGTTGTTAAGACATTTGTTACTCGTGGTTTGTCTCTTGTGTAGTGTATGCTACATCATTGAGGTGCATGCTATTTGTTATTACATAAGTAGGGAAAATTACATGAGGTAGTGTCATGGAATCAAAATAGGGGCTTCTGCATCAGGATTCAATACTATAGTATTAGTGTATATTTACAAAAGTAGGAATATTGAATTAGGTAGTGTCAGGAACTCTAAAAAGTGGATTCTGCATCAGGATTCCTTACAATGGTATTAGTGTATATTTACAAAATAAGGAATATTGTATTATGTATATATAGTGGGTTCTGCATCAGGATTCACTACAATAGTATTAGTGTATATTGCCAAAACTAGGAATATTGCATCTGGTAGATTCAGAGAATCAAAAAAGTGGGTTCTGCATCAGGATTTACTACTGTAGTATTAGTGTATATTGACAAGAGTAGGAATATTGTATTAGGTAGTGTCAGGGAATAAAAAAAGTGGGTTCTGCATCAGGATTCACTACAATGGTATTAGTCTATATTGAATATTGACAAAAGTAGGAATATTGCATCTGGTAGTGTTAGGGAATCAAAATATTTAGTTTTGCATCTGGATTCACTACTATAATATTAGTGTATATTGACAAAAGTATGAATATTGCGTTAGGTAGTGACAGGGAATCAAAATAGAGGGTTCTGCAACAGGAATAACTACTATAGTATAAGTGTATATTGACAAAAGTAGAAATATTGCATTAGGTAGTGTCAGGGAATAAAAATAGAGGGTTCTGCAACAGGAATAACTACTATAGTATAAGTGTATATTGACAAAAGCAGGAATATTGCATTAGGTAGTGTCAGGGAATCAAAATAGTGGGTTCTGCATCAGGATTCCTTACAATGGTATTAGTGTATATTTACAAAATAAGGAATATTGTATTATGTATATACGAGGTGAGGCTAGAAAAAAACCGAACTAGCACAGGTGAAACAATAAAACGAATGCAATAAGGCTGAAAGTCGCCTGGCCTGTCACATGACTCTTGCTCCGCCTACTGCTCGAGTTTCATCTGCCTCCTGCACTCAGTCTGCCCGTAGCGTCTGTTCTAAGTAGTTGACGTTTTGTCTGTGTGTCGGAAAAATGTTGAGTGTACAGAAAGAACAGCGTGTTAACATCAAATTTCTTTTCAAACTTGGAAAATCTGCAAGTGAAACGTTTGTAATGTTGCAACATGTGTACGGCGATGATTGTTTATCGCGAACACAAGTGTTTGAGTGGTTTAAACGATTTAAAGATGGCCGCGAAGACACAAGTGATGACGCTCGCACTGGCAGACCATTGTCAGCAAAAACTGATGCAAACATTGAAAAAATCGGTAAACTTGTTCGAGAAGATCGCTGTTTAACAATCAGAGCAATGTCTGAGTTGACAGGAATTGACAAGGAAAGTGTTAGGCAGATTCTTCATGAAAGTTTCAACATGAACAAAGTGTGTGGAAAAATGGTTCCAAAGTGTCTCACAATTGAACAGAAGGAACGCCGAAGAATGATTTGTTCTGACATCCTACAAAACATTGAAAGTGATCCCACCTTTTTACAAAATGTTATTACTTGTGATGAATCATGGTTTTTTACTTACGATCCCGAAATCAAACGCCAATCGATGCATTGAAAATCTCCTGATTCTCCACGACAAAAAAAAGCACGAATGTCAAAATCGAAATTCAAGGCAATGATGATTGTTTTTTTTGATGTCAAAGGGATTGTACACATTGATTGGGTACCAGAGGGACAAACAGTGAATCAGCATTACTACATTAGCGTCCTGACTACCCTACGTGAGCGAGTACGGAGAAAACGGATGGATCTGCAAAAAGACATGGATCCTGCACCAAGACAATGCCCCAGCTCACAATGCGTTGACAGTGAAGACATTTTTAGCCAATCACGACATTCCCATCTTAGACCATCCACCCTACTCACCTGATTTGGCCCCCTGTGATTTTTTTCTTTTCCCTAAGGTCAAGTCAGCTTTGAAAGGAACTAGATTTGAGAGTGTTAAAGCAGTAAAAGAAAAAGCGACGGAAGTAATGTATGGACTTACCGAAAATGATCTGCAGCATTGTTATGAACAGTGGAAAATTCGTATGGAGCGGTGTATAGACTGAGGAGGAGAGTACATTGAAGGAGATAACATCAAATTGTAAATAATGGAAAATAAAATTTTTGTATAGCATCAGTTCGGTTTTTTTCTAGCCACAACTCGTATAGTGGGTTCTGCATCAGGATTCACTACAATAGTATTAGTGTATATTGCCAAAACTAGGAATATTGCATCTGGTAGATTCAGAGAATCAAAAAAGTGGGTTCTGCATCAGGATTCACTACAATGGTATTAGTGTATATAGAATATTGACAAAAGTAGGAATATTTCATCTGGTAGTGTCAGGGAATCAAAATATTTAGTTTTGCATCTGGATTCACTACTATAATATTAGTGTATATTGACAAAAGCAGGAATATTGCATTAGGTAGTGTCAGAGAATCAAAATAGCGGGTTCTGCATCAGGATTAATTACGATGGTATTAGTGTATATTGACAAAAGTAGGATTATTGCATTAGGTATTGTCAGGGACACAAAATAGTGAATTCTGCATTCAGGATTCTCTACTATAGTGTTAGTGTTCATTTACAAATTTAGAAATATTGAATTTGGTAGTGTCTGGGAAAATTTTAGTGTATTTGTTGATTCCACCTTCACTTGAGGTAAATATATAGTGGGCTCAGTAATCACTATTAAAAAGGGTCATGTACATATAGAAAAGTAGGATAATTGCATTAGGTAGTATCAGGGAAACTTGATAATAGAGTAGAATTACAAAAGTAGGATTATTGCACTAGGTTGTATCAAGGAAACAAAACAGTGGGTTCTGAATCAGGATTCATAATTAAACATGTTGTCGTACATTTACAAAAATAGGATTATTGCATTAGGTAGTGACGGGAAATAAAATTGTGGGTTCTGCATCAGGATTCACTGCTATGATACAGTACATTTACAAAAGTGGGATTACTGCATTAGGTAGTGTCAGGAAATAAAATAGTGGGTTTTGCATAAGGTTTCACTTCTGTGATAAAGTACATTTACAATTAGAATTACAGCGTTAGATAGATTCAGGGAAACTTGATAATAAAGTACATTTACAAAAGTAGGATTACTGCATCAGGTAGTGACTGGAAATAAAATAGTGGGTTTTGCATAAGGTTTCACTTCTGTGATAGAGTACATTTACAATTAGGATTACAGCATTAGATAGATTCAGGGAAGCTTGATAATAGAGTAAATTTACAAAAGTAGGATTACTGCATTAGGTATTATCAGGAAAACTTGATATTAGAGTAAATTTACAAAAGTAGGATTATTTCATTAGGTAGTGTTTGGGAAACAAAATAGTGGGTTCTGTATAAGAATCTTTACCACCTATTCTCTTTTCGTACCTTTTTCCTTTACACCTAAATTACTTGTAAATAATATACATCAATAAATACAAATTTCGAACTATCAATAAAAAGTCATAGTACAATAAAAGTATACTACAGTTGAAATTACAATTTCAAATAAAAATTTTCAAGATTTATATCAACTTATATCAAACAAAATATCATACACATTTAGGTAGAATATACAAATATTTAATATAAAATACTAACTATCAACTTTAAAATTATACTTTTTACTTGAAAATATCTTTGAATGCAATGTCATATTTTATGTACTAGACTAAAGAGATTGATTATTATTGTTCAGTTTTTTTAAAACTATATTATGGTCTTTAAATTCAGCAACTTTAAACAATACATTTTTCTAATTTTACATGATCTTTTGCTAATCATGATTTAGTATAATTTTTTCATGAGTTTGTGAGGACAACCTTTGTAAGATAAAGTTACAAACATTTTGTAATCTAATGGCATTGTTGTATTTGAAATGAAGCAAGATAGTTTTTAAGTTTTATTTACCTAACTTGTACTTTCTCTTTCAGTCCACCTACTCTTAGAGCTCAGTAGAAGGGTGAGTATAATCTTCTCTGAGCTATCATCGCACACATACTAGAATAAGCAGAAGTTACTTCTGTGAAGTCTAGCACCACTAACATATACACACACTTGACAAATAGCCAAGTGTTACACTTTACACTATCAACATGCTGCATGGAATTCCTCCATTATTAGAGGATGCATTTGAGGTAAGCTTCTATAGACTTTGGGGGGTTGAATTTAGAGACCGCGGCCCTTTTGTAATTTTATGATCTTTTGGTTAGGATTGTTAGGAATGTTAGGATGTTCTATTTTAGAATTTTTTGTGTAGGATGTTTTGTGTTAACATGTATTTTTTTCAGGTTTTTAGGTCTTTTTATAAGTCAACAGGAAACATGGATGTTTCTTCAAAATCTTCAACAATGAAAGACTTTTGAGTGAATCAACATTTTCTTCATCATCGAATGGGCTCTTTTAGTTTTAAGCTATTTTAGTTTTAGTTTTATTTCTTATCATTTGTACAGGAAACGGGTTTGATTTTTTTGACATCAGAAGAAGAAAAGAAGATCTGTGATTTGAGCAGATAATGAAGAAATGTCCTGGATAAAATAAATGTGAGTAAATTATATTACTATATATTGTTAACATATATGTGTGTTTCTGACATTAATGCCATTACATAAGAGATGGTAGGGTTAGAGATAAAGGGTTAAATCACTGATCCAATGTTACCTGTATAAAACACAATTTACCTCTAATAATGACTCTGATGTAATGGTTGTGTGTATGTGCTATGTTTGTGTGTGTCTGAGGCATTTTTATTGACACCAGTGTAGTTAATATCCATTTTAATTTTTCCAAAACAGTCTCCAAAATCCTTGCTAACACATTGCCATAAATGCTTAAGGAAATGCAGCATTACATGAAGAGACATTGAATGAGTTGGAGTTAGAAGAGCTTAGTAGATATTCAGATTGTGCAGTAGATTGAGTAAGAACTGGATAGAAACCAATGAAGGAATAATGAGAGAAGTTAAGTTTAATTGGTATGTTATTTATATATATAGTAAAAAGTTTATAGGTCATGGCCGTATGAGTTTTCCCCAATTGTAAATTACGAAGAAAATCTATTTAGAATCCTTAGTCTGTATCATCCATAACATCTCAAAACAATTATTCATCTATTATTTAGTTCCATCATTACTTTAGCAACTATTTTTTTAATAATATACGTTCACGTGTTTTTAGTAATAGTTTTTCAGTTTGGAATGGCATTTGGGATGTTATGCATTCATAATGGAGAAGTTGAAAATTATTAGACCTTTACACTTTTTAGCTATCTTATTAGACCTTTGTACTTTGAAAATGAGATAAATTACATTTAACTTTAATATATTTTTCTAATGAAAGAGTATCTTTTTTGTGTGTTATACATCTTGAGGTTTTTTGTATAAATTAAACTTTTTTGTATTAACTTGGTAAAAATCCAGCACTTACTGATTTATTCAGCAGGCGCGTTTTGCGCTAGGTAGGGGACAGGGAGAGCATTTACCACAAGATACAAAGAACACGTAAAACAGATAAGAAAGATACAACCTAAATCAAATTTCACCTTACACATACAAAACACACTACACTCACAGACTGACATAGACACCAATCTAAACATTCACTAAAAATGACACTACATCAAAAAAGTAACGAACCTAACACAGTAGAAAGCTATGAGATAAATAAACACCATAAATACTATCCACAACACATTATAAATGACAAAACACACCCACAATCAAATACTTTATTTGAGCACTTAATTTACAAATATGAATAACATACTATGAACAATAACACACCATAGAACAGAAATAGATCACGGACTCATACCAACAGAACACACCAGAGCAACAGTCTTGTCAGTAATTCACAGCATTGAATAATGCGCTGACCTAGCGCAAAACACATCTGTTGAATAAATAAGCAGTGGTTTTTGGCCAAGTTAATACAAAAAAGTGTAATTTAGTCTATATTTGTTAGCGCCTATATCATCTACTTTCTTCACATATTCAATACATGCCTTAGTGGAAAATGCTACCTCATGACGAGACCTTAATTTTTTGTAAGACTGCCTTAGGTGATACGACACTATGAACATAATAAACAATTTTACTGTTAAAAGGGATAAACAATTCGGCAACACATGTTCAACCTGAGGTTTAAGATTACATTGTTGTTTAAATGTCAGACCTTAGCCTCAGGGTACTTTTATTTTGGTAATAGTTAGACTACTTTTGACTGAAAGCTGACTTTTTTAGACCATCAATAAGTCTGTCTTTGTCATAATAACCATTAAAAAGTTAACTGGTTTTTGTAAGTTGTGTTCTGTTGTAGGATTTCAAACAATTTGTTAGGACTCATAACTATATTCACATTTGTTGATTCCATCTTCGTGTGAGCTACTAGTAATCACTAAACACTTTTAAATGTTTTAAACTTGCCTATAGTAGCACTTACTTTGCTTGTTGAGGACGGCCAAGTTTAAAACATTTAAAAGTGTTTAGTAACTATATTCAGTTTAGGTTTATTCAATTACTTATAAAACATTTACAAAAATATCAAAACTTGAACTAGCGAATTCAAATAATATGATAAAAAATCTAATGGGGGATAATTGTAATAATGAGATACTTCAACACTAGGAATTTTCCAAGTGTGAAGCAGACTATAAATATCTCTAAAAGTAATATTTGAGCTGGCTTGTGAGTAAGGGTGATATATAAATAAATAATAAACTAAAAACACTTGTAAATTGCTTCTCTGGTATATAGTAACACTTACTTTATATTGTTGAGGACGGGTGTTTCGGGAGATGTGTCCCACTGTAAGCTCAGACCATAACTGATCTCAAAGTTTTTGTAGGTTAAGGTGGGTGTGGGATATTAGGGTGGGGATATGGGTTTATTTTGGTGAGTATTAGAAGTTATTATGTCGAAAAGTGTATGTAAGCTATAATTTAATTGGGCGATGAGTACGTGTGTAGGGTGTAGTTTGAAATGATTGTATATTTCATATCGTTCGGTTCTGTAAATTTGTTTATTTTTGTTTTGTTTGTGAAGAATTTGTAGGTTAGATGTTTGAATAGTTATGGTTAGTGTATAAGAGATGTTCGGAAAAGTCTGATTTTCTGTTTTTCTTTGTTAGTGCTTTTATGTGTTCTTGGTAGCATGTGTAAAATGACCTCCCTGCCTGGCCTATGTAAAAACTGAGGCACAAACTTCTAGTTAGTTTGTAAACACCAGGTGAGTTGCATATTTTGTTAATTAAGTTGTTCGAATGTGGTTTAAATTGTTTGTTGAGAGTGTTGTTTCTGGAGTAAGCTATTCTGTAATTGTATTTTCGAAGTGTGTTGGGTAGTTTGTGGATTTTGGGTGATCTGTATGGTATTGTTAAGTATTTTATGGGTTCATGCTACAGTAGAAAGTAAGTGCTACTATATGCAAGTGTAACAATTTACAAGTGCTTTTATTCTTGAATATTGTAGTCCATTACGTTCGGTGAATCTTATTAATCACTTAAACAATAGCTTATGACTATCCAAACTTTGAATTTAGTAAATTTGTTAAAACTTACTGAGACTCAGTATAGACTTATATATGTAAATGAATGTTTGTATGTATGTATGTATGTATGAACCTTATGTGTTACTAAACCACTGATCTGACTCCCATGAGACTTGGGGAAATTATTGATTACATTCTTGGGAAGGTTTCTGGCATAGTAAGTCTGAAAGGCGTAGCAGAGGGCACATGACCCCCCCCACAAACAAATTAGTTTTAGCAGAAAAATATAATTACCTATAAAATGGTGATATCTTGTATATATATATATATATATATATATATATATATATATATATATATATATATATATATTTATATATATATATATATATATATATATATATATATATATATATATATATATATATATATAAACGAAACTAAATTTAAACTACTTAACTAAGTGAATACGTAATAGCTTACTTGCTGACGTGTTTCAAAACGTTCGTTCCTTTTACGAAGCTAACCCTCTACTAGCGCCATTTGGCTCTTTACAAACGGTATGACAGGGTTGGATTTATGACAGTGGGTGAGTTGTCGGTGTCTTGTATGATGTATTGGAAGAGGCTATTTGCTTCAAAGTGTTTGTGGTCATTTAATATGTTTTCCCTGTCTATTGCGAAGTGTTTGTAGATTTCATATTTTTCTGAGGTGGTTAGTTTTTTACTTTGTTCTAATGTGTGTAGAATATTTAAATTAGTGTGTATGTCGGTATGGGTGTGTTGGGTGTTATTTAGGTGTTTTGCGTAGCTGGATTTAGGGTTAGTTTGTTTTGTTTGAGTGATGTGTTCATCGAAGCGTGTATAGAATGACCTGCCGGTTTGGCCGATGTAATAATTGGGACAATTGTTGCAAGTTAATTTGTAAATACCTGAGAGTTTCTATATGTCGGTTTCTTTTTGAAAAGGTTGTATATGTTTTTTTTAGAGTGTTTGTTGTTTTGTAGGATATTTGGTAAGGGTTTTTTTTGAATGTGGAGGCTATTTTGTGTGTGTTGATATTGTGGTAGGTGAGGGTTATGTATTTTTGTGTGTGTGTGGTGTGTTAGTGTGGCTGTTTGATGGTGTTTATGTTTTATTTTCCTGAGTATGTTGTCTATGAGTTTGTGTTGGTAGCCGTTTTGTTGAGCGATGTATTTTATGGTATTAAGTTCTTCGTCTTAGTCTTTCTGTAGCATTGGTATATTTATTAGGCGGTGTAACATATGATTAAATGCAGCGTGTTTGTGTTGTGTGGGGTGTTTAGATGTATTATGTATGACCATATCTGTAGTTGTTGGTTTTCTGTATATTTTGAAATTGTGTCGAGTGTTGAGTTTGGTGATAGTAAGATCTAAAAAGTTTATTCTGTTGTTTTCTTCTAATTCAAGAGTAAATGTGAGGTTTGGTGTATGGTATTAATGTAATTATGTAGTTGTTTGATCTACCGTTTGTTGCCGTTGTATAATATTAAAATGTCATCTACATATCTATGGTAGTAATTTATTTTATGTGTGTGGTTATTGTTCTGTAGAATGTATTGTTGTTCGGTGTGGTGTAGGAATATTTCTGCTAGGATGCCTGAGATAGGGGGACCCATTAAGAGGCCGTCTTTCTGTGTGTAGTATTTGTGTTGGTATGTGAAATAGTTTTGTGAATTGATGAGTTTGGTGAGTGTGATTATTTCATGTGTGAGTTTATATGGGGTGTTGTTTGCTGTGAGCATATTTTGTAGTATGTGGAGTGTTTGTTCTGGGACATTAGTGTAAAGGTTTTTTATGTCGAATGAGGCTATGGTGGAGTTGTGTGGTATGTGGATGTCTTGTATCTTGTGTATGAAGTCTATGTTATTGTGTATTGTGTGATTGTGAAATTGTATGTTGTCTATGATAAGTTTGTCTATATATTTGGCTAATTTATGTGATGGTGCATGTGTGTGATTGATTAGTGGACGGATAGGTGTGTTTTCCTTGTGGATTTTAGGTAATGAATTTAATATGGGGCTTGGGGTTTTATTTGTTTGTAATATGTTTTTTGTTCACTTTTCATGATTTCGGTGCATTTGTTTAGAAGATTTTTAATTTCTGTTTGGAATTTAGGTGTAGGGTCTGATCGGAGTTCGGTTATTTTTGTTTTCAGTAATGAAGCTGTTGATTTTCCTGTCTATGTCTTCTTGGTGCATAATTACGATGGAGTTACCTTTGTCTGCTTTTAAGAAATTTAGGTTATGTTTGTCGCGTTTTTCTATTATTGATTTAAGGATTGAATCTTTTAAAAAAGAAACCGACATATAGAAACTCTCAGGTATTTACAAATTAACTTGCAACGATTGTCCCAATTATTACATCGGCCAAACCGGCAGGTCATTCTATACACGCTTCGATGAACACATCACCAAAACAAAACAAACTAACCCTAAATCCAGCTATGCAAAAAACCTAAATAACACCCAACACACCCATACCGACATACACACTAATTTAAATATTCTACACACATTAGAACAAAGTAAAAAACTAACAACCTTAGACAAATATGAAATCTACAAACACTAAGCAACAGACAGGGAAAACATATTAAATGACCACAAACACTTTGAAGCAAATAGCCTCTTCCAATACATCATACAAGACACCGACAACTTACCCACTGTCATAAATCCAACCCTGTCATACCGTTTGTAAAGAGCCAAATGCCGCTAGTAGAGGGTTAGCTTCGTAAAAGGAATGAACATTTTGAAATATGTCAGCAAGTAATCAATTACGTATTCACTTAGTTGAGTAGTTTAAATTTAGTTTAATCAGTGAATTGAAGATGATTACATCAAGAAACTTTTATATATAAATGAATGTTTGTATGTATGTATGATTGCCATGAAACTTTGGGCAATTGTTGAGTACATTCCTGGAAAGGTTTCTGCCATAGTAAGACTCTAGGGCATAGCCAAGGGAGCACAGGTGGGCATGTGACCCCCCAAACCAATTAATTTTAGCACAAAAATATTAACCTACAAAATGGCACTAACTTTTTAGCAAAACAGCTTTCCAACGACAACAATTATAAAAATTTTTTTTTAAAGTTCATGCTTTTATATCCAGCTGTACGTGGCTTGCACACACGTTGGAAAACCTTCTGATATATTTGTGTACGGACCAGAAAAAAAAACCAAAAATATTGTATATTTGAGTGAACTTCAATAAATAACATTCAGTCAAGAACTTTTATTGGCACACTATCCTCGATCAACTACTATAAGTTCAGTTTATTATGTTAATAAAATACTAAATTAAGTTCAGCTAGTGTTAATTCATTTATTTTTAGGCGGTACGAATTTTGCTGGGTCAGTTCGTATTAAATAAATTAAAACGACCTGAACACAAACCTAAAACAACACAAAAATTCTTGAATTTTGTAGTCCATTACGTTCGATGAATTTTATTAATCACTTAAACAATAGTTTATGACTATCTGAACTTTAAATTTAGTAAATTTATTAAAATTTACTAAAATTTACGTTTTTGATCGCTATGTGCCTATCTTCATCAGTGTCTTCTGCTTGGAGATGTTGGGTCAAGCTGTGACGGTTTTAAAGGTAGGTTTTTGATAGTATCAAATAGTATGTGTGATTTGTATTGTGTTTGTTCATTTAATATGTTTGTACTTTGTGTGTCTGTAAATTTCATATTGTTATAGTGTGTTGAGATCCTTAAGAGTGGTCCTTTTTTGCTGATGTGTGATTTACAGACACACAAAAACCCAAAGTACAAACATATTAAATGAATAAACACAACACAAATCACACATACTATTTGATATTATCGATAACCTACCTTTAAAGCCATCACCGCTTGACCCAGCATCTCCAATCAGAAGACGCTGATGAAGATTGGCACATAGTGATCGAAAATGTTCTGACCCAGTAAGTTTTAACAAATTTACTAAATTTGATGTTTGGAGAGTCATAAACTATTATTTAAGTGATTAGTAAGATTCACCGAACGTAATGGACTATAAAATTCAAGAATATAAATTAAATTTTAATGAAATCCAATGCATAAGCAATTATATTTTTGATTTTTATTTGTTCATTCCATCTTCACGTGAGCTACTAGTTTTCACTAAACACTTGTAAATATTTACAAACTTGCCTATAGTAGCACTTACTTATATTTGTTGAGGATGGCTGTTTCAGGAGATATCCCATTGTCAGCTCATAGCGATCGGAAACATTCTGTCTCAGTAAGTTTGAACAAATTTACAAAATTTAAAGTTCGGATAATCATAAACTATTGTTAAAGTGATTAATTAAGATTCACCGAATGTAATGGACTACAAAATTCAAGAATTTATTTGCTTTGTTTTTGCGGTTTACGAAACTTTACTATATTAATTTTCTTAAGGATTGGAAAAATAAAATAAATAGTATTGGAAAATATTGTAACAATATCAACCATAATAACAAAACCAGTATGATAATAAATGAACTGAATATTATATATTTTTTAAAACTCCACTCCTCATAATATAGTGACAATTCTAAGAAAAATAGAAGTAAAATTCATTCAAAATTTTTATAATATTCTATATTTTATTGACCTCATTTAAAAATTAAACTAACCCTATTTCTTGCAAAAGATAAATAACTCCGGTGTTACAGTCTGAGTTAACAATGGGACACACCTCCTCAATGGAACAACTGTCCTCAACAAATATAAGTAAGTGCTACTGTAGGCAAGTATGTAAATACAAGTGTTTTGATTTTTATCTTAAATTGTTATTATTGTTTGATTCCGGTTACTAGCTTCTCACTAAAAACACTTGGTACATATGTTAGTATTTTACACTTGCCTATAGTAGCATTAACTATTTTAATTATTGAGGACACCATTTTGTGAGACTTGTCCCATTGTTGATCAGTTGCCAGAACTCATCTCAAGAAATGGTGTTCCTCAAATTTCCAAAATTTATGTGCTATTATAGGCAAATTTACACATAGCCATGCTAACATATTTCAAGTGTTTTTGTCAACAATTTATAAAACAACTATAGCTTCTAAAACTGAATTATTTGTTATTATTAAAATGCTTTTTAACTACTAAAAATTAACATTTGTTGATTCCATCTTCGCGTGAGCTACTAGTAATCACTTACACTTTAAAAAAATGTTTTAACTTGCCTATAGTAGCACTTACTTTGCTTGTTGAGGACGGTCGTTTCGGGAGATGTGTCCCTTTGTCAACTCAGACCGTAACTGATCTCAATGTTTACGTAGGTTAGGGTGGGGGTGGGATATTTTGGTGGTGTGGGAGTATTTTGTGTGTATTAGGAGTTATGATGTCAAAAAGTACGTGTGAGTTGTAATGTAATTGTGTATTGAGTATGTGTGTAGGGTGTAGTTTGAAGTGCCTATATATTTCGTATTGTTCGGTTGTGTAGCGTTGGTTATTTCTGTGTTGTTTATGAAGAATTTGTAGGTTAGATGTTATGTCTGTGTAGTCGTGTTTTGTGGAGTTGAGATGATCGGCGAAGTTTGATCGGTAGTTATTGTTTTTAGTGCTTTTATATGTTCTTGGTAACGTGTGTAAAATGACCTCCCTGTCTGGCCTATGTAAAAACTGGGGCATGAACTGCAAGTTAGTTTGCAAACTCCAGTGGTGTTGTAAATGTCGTTGATTTTGCTGTTGGGTTTAAATTGTTTGTTGAGAGTGTTGTGTGTGGAGTAAGCTATTTTGTAGTTGTATTTTCGTAATGTGTTGGTTAGATTGTGGGTTTTGGATGATCTGTAAGGTATTGATAAGTATTTTATGGGATTGTCATCTTGTGTGTTTGTATTTGGGTTATTATGTTTATTTTTTAGGCGGTTGTATAATTTGTCTATCATTGTTGGGTTGTATCCGTTTGTTTGTGCTATATATTTTATGGTGTTTAACTCCTAGTAGTGTTCATCTTTGTCTAGTGGTGTTTTAAGGAGGTGATATATCATGGTATTGTAAGCAGCTAGTTTGTGTTGGTGTGGGTGGTTTGAGGAACTGTGTATGGTCGTATTGGTGCTGGTGGGTTTTCGGTATATGTTGAATTTATGTGCTTGTTTGTCTGTCCGTTTAATTGTGAGGTCTAAGAAGTTAAGGGAGTTTTGTTGTTCTGTTTCGATGGTGTATGTTAGTTTAGGGTGTATGGAATTTAGGTGTTTTAGAAATATGTGTGCTCTGCGTATGTTGCCTTTATATAATGTTATGATGTCATCGACGTATCTGTACCAGTAAATTATGTTATCTGAGTATTTGTTGTTGTGTAAAATGTGGTTTTGTTCGATATGGTGTATGAATATTTCTGCTAAGATGCTTGCTATGGGGGAGCCCATAGGTAGTCCATCTTTCTGGTTGTAGTATGTGTTATTGTAGGTGAAGTAATTTTGAGAAGTGATTAATCTTGTGAGGTGGATGATTTCGTCAATGTGTGTTTGTGGTGTATTTGTGTCTATTAGCATGTTTTTGAGGATGTCGATGGTTTCTGGAATGGGGATGTTTGTATATAGATTTGATATATCAAAAGAGACTAAGGTGGAATTGTGTGGAATATTTACGTTTTTAATTTTGTCTATTAGATTTAGGCTATTTTTTATGCTACAATGATTATTAAATTTTATATGGTTTCGGATAGTTTTGTCGAGGAATTTGGCTAGAAGATAAGAAGGGGCGCTTGTATGGTTTATTAGTGGACGTATTGGGATGTCTGTTTTGTGAAGTTTGGGCAGGGCGTTTAGTTTAGGGGCTATTCGCTTTATTTGTTTTAGGTGCTTTTTGGTGTGGTGTGTGATTATAAGTTTTGTTTTGTTAATTGCTTCTTTGATTTGGGCGTTGTATTTTGTTGTTGGGTCTTCTTTTAGTGTAATGATGTTGTTATTTTGGATGAAGCGGTGTACTTTTGTGTTGAAGTCGCTATTCTTAATAATTATTAAGCACCAATACGACCATACACAGTTCCTCAAACCACCCACACCAACACAAACTAGCTGCTTACAATACCATGATATATCGCCTCCTTAAAACACCACTAGACAAAGATGAACACTACCAGGAGTTAAACACCATAAAATATATAGCACAAACAAACGGATACAACCCAACAATGATAGACAAATTATACAACCGCCTAAAAAATAAACATAATAACCCAAATACAAACACACAAGATGACAATCCCATAAAATACTTATCAATACCTTACAGATCATCCAAAACCCACAATCTAACCAACACATTACGAAAATACAACTACAAAATAGCTTACTCCACACACAACACTTTCAACAAACAATTTAAACCCAACAGCAAAATCAATGACATTTACAACACCACTGGAGTTTACAAACTAACTTGCAGTTCATGCCCCAGTTTTTACATAGGCCAGACAGGGAGGTCATTCTACACACGTTACCAAGAACATATAAAAGCACTAAAAAACAATAACTACCAATCAAACTTCGCCGATCATCTCAACTCCACAAAACACGACTACACAGACATAACATCTAACCTACAAATTCTTCATAAACAACACAGAAATAACCAACGCTACACAACCGAACATTACGAAATATATAGGCACTTCAAACTACACCCTACACACATACTCAATACACAATTACATTACAACTCACATGCACTTTTTGACATCATAACTCCTAATACACACAAAATACACCCACACCACCAAAATATCCCACCCCCACCCTAACCTACGTAAACCTTGAGATCAGTTACGGTCTGAGTTGACAAAGGGACACATCTCCCGAAACGACCGTCCTCAACAAGCAAAGTAAGTGCTACTATAGGCAAGTTAAAACATTTTTTTAAAGTGTAAGTACTAAAAATTTCCAAATTGTACATCTTATGAGTCATGTAATGTTCCTGAATATTGTAGTCCATTACATTCGGTGGAACATAATTAATCACTTTAACATTAGTTTATGACTATCCGATCTTTAGATTTTGTGAATTTGTAGTAAGTTTTTACAAATTAATTGGTTTGTAGTACTCAACAGCTTGGCCATTGTTGTTTCTGCTCTTTTCCATATTATCTCACAGGAGAAGGTCTAGCAACCCAATTCAAAGTGGTTCATGTTCCCTCTTGTAATTTATGATCACTGTCCCAATGATTTATCCTATTCTTCCATTTAGTGAGAGATATCAAGGGCCATCTGGCAGGTGCAGGTAATCATAGCACAGAAGAATAGGAGAAATTGTAAAGACAGTGATGACAATCATCTCCAAGACATGGTTAAAGATTCAGTTAGTGTAATTAGTCCTCATGTGGGAAATCACTGCTGTTTCAGTTCCTAAACTTTCCCTGGTTTTCCCACTTAAGTAGTACTAAGTACAATGCTAAGTGGATCCTCAAGTACTTCTTGAAAATGGCTCTTATCACTGTCCCTACCTTTTCTCCCATGGAAAAATAACTAAGTTTAGATGGTCAAGTGTCATTAACTGACATTTTAACCTAAACTAGCTTTTTCATTTTTTATAGTTTTGTCTCACATTAGTTTGCTAGGCATTGAGTTTGACATTAGTACTTTCTTTACATCATATGTGCGCACATTAGATTGTGTAGAGGCAACCAATGGGAAACAGCTGTCCGAGTTGAGAATTTGTCACATTTCTTACCCCTCCTCAACAATTATACAAGTGCTACTATAGGCAAGTGTAACATATTTACAAGTGTTTTTAGTTAAAAACTTGCAGCTCACGTGAAGATAGAATCAACTAATATAAACGTTAAACTAAAAATGTCTTCTTAAAAGCAAATCTATTTATGGTAGGGATTAAAAGTGAACATGACACACGTGTGAATCTCCGCTTATTTTATATAGGAATATCCTGAATCGGGTTCTTAGGGAGATTTTTATTTGTTAAATTCATTTACAGGGTTTAAAAAATAAGACGTTTTGGCTCCTTGATTCTATAAGAATTTAAGTATTTAGGTTCAGTTTCGATTGAGGATTAATCGTTTACTTGTAAAATTGAGGTTAAAATATAATGAAGATAAAATAAATACAATTTATTATTTAAATAAAGAATATTAAAAAAAATTTAAATTAATTTACAACTAGTAAATATTTGTCTAGTTATTTTAAAAGTTGCTAAGCTCAAAGAATAGCTGAATGTATGTATGTATTTTATATAAATATATCACAGCAATCACATTATACCATAGCTATAATAGCAGATTAAGAAAGTGTCAAATCTGTGATGATTACTTGACATTTTAGTAGCAGTAGGTATTTTATATGGTTGGGGGTTATACTATAGTTGTTTACTATTTAAAAAAGCCGACAAAACTTATGAATGTGTTTTATTTTACAACATTTTAAAATATAATGTTGGATAAATCTGCAACGGTTCCTATAATCTACATTCAGAGTGACTGGGATGATTTTTTAAGGTAAATATTATAAGATTTAAATATAACCTTAAATTAGATTATGCTTATGGCTGTCTTTAGTTTTCTAGTATAATGGTGCTGTGGAATACATTTTCTGAGCATGACGCAAATTTCCAACTTGGTGGTGCAAATTTCCAATTTGGAGTATGCCGCTCCAAATTTTTATTAAATTTTATAGAAGTAATACAGTTGTTTTGTGGGTTAAATATAATATTGGTATTTATTTCCCATTCCCATGTAATTAAGTTTAGTGAAAAAATTTATAAGGATTGATGCAGAAAGCCATTAGGAATACAAAAAAAAGTAAATGTTTAGATTCCCAAAGCCAGCCACATGTTAGTCTGGAATATTCCTAAACATGTCCTAAGGTTATTTTCATTAATATTGTTTTTCTTTTGTGTGATGGAAGGTTTTATTTATATTTTTTAATGGTATATACATACTACGAATACGTATATTTAAATATTTTTATAGAGTCCAGGATAGATTTGGTTATAATATAATACAACATTACCTAATTGGTAAATGTATAAGTTTAAAAACAAATTATCCTGATTGGATACTTCATTGGTATATTTCAATATACGTATATAAAATCAACCTTTTGTGGCAATAAACAAAATAATAGTTATTAATATAGCTTCAGAACATGTTTTTGATTAATTTTATATGCATTCCATTTGGGGGTGGGCAATTTGCGTATTTAAGAAAGTTTAGATTCATAAAACACTAATTACAGTTGTGATTTTGCGGTATCATTCTGTGCAAGCAGGTAGCTGTTGCACAACTTACTACTGTGTACTGAATTTTTTACTCATCTAAAAATTGATAAAAACTCTTTCTGACACAAAAGAAAAAAATAAATGAAAATAGCCTTAGGAGTGTCCCAGACTAATATTTAGCTGGATTTGCAAATCTAAACATTTACCAAAAAAAATATAAACATTTTTGCTTATGTCCCAACAAATTATAGAATTTGGTAAATAGCAGTTCCTTTCCCCTCCATGGGACACCTAAAATGTTACAAATTCAAAGTTTTGGCTTTATTTTTTTGATATAGTAACTTAAAAAATGCCTCCGAATATAGTTAAACTCGCTGGTGACTTCCAAAAAATTACAGATTTTGAAAAAAATCGACATATCAATTCAACATGCTTTGCGTGGTGTAAGTTCTATCATTTTTCGGCAATAAAAGGCGTATAAATGTTCAATCCAGTATTTTCTGTTTTGTGTGTAGAATTGGGTCTGTAAATGAATTGAGTAAACGGTTTCGTCCTTTAGAGTAATTTTACAACTTAATATCGCCAAAAAATTATAAAAACCTTTGCTCACGTTCCAAAAATTAAAAATGTTAGTAAATAGAAATCTTCCTTCCAGAGCATTTGTAAAACCTTACTAATTACACCTGTTGGTTCTATTTTTTGGACGTAATAACTCTAAAAGTGCCTCACAAGTTCTTATTTGTTGCTGAATGCCTGAACTCACTTCAAAGTTTAATAAAAAAACCTATTAAACAAGTCAGCTCCTTTAATTACTTGGGTAGAATAAAAATAACGATCGAAGAATGAAAACGATGTGAAATAGAGACACAGAGATTCAAAGTTTATACCTTATATTTTTTTATTGGGTTCTGTAGTAAGTGAAAAATTAAAATAAGTTCTTTGAAGAAGCAAGAGGACTGTGGGATAGAAGGTCCAGGAGTATATAAAGGAAAATCCTACCTATATAATCAGAAATATTAGTCATATTATATTTAGGTATTAAGTTAAGATAAAGATTAATACATTACTTCCAAATGACAAGTTTATCTCTTACCTACACAATGTGTTTAGCAGGCATCCGGGCATTGGTGTTTCAACATTGATTTTTAAAAAAACTACATTCTTTTGTTTTTGTTAACATATTCTCCATAGGCAATTATAGTCAAATTGGCAGTTTGTAACCAATAAATTAGTTTTTTTCAGATAACAACTTCAAGATTTAAAAATAAATGGTTACTTAATTCATGTAGGGCCATCTTAATTCATCTATTAGAATTAGAGATGAGTTTCTATACAGAAAGTATTCTTTTAAAGTTAAAATATCACCTAAAGAATGTGCTTGGATATCCAAGAATATGGAAATCATGATTTTACACTTGTGTACGGCTAATTATTTTAGGAATTCTAAATTATTATGTTGAAAATGAATCCTGTTCTCTTCAGTTAAACATGTAACCGATTTATGGATTTTTATTTCTATATCACACTTCCATAAAAATATTCTCATAAAATTATGTTTTGTATAATTAGAATTTTGTAAATTACCTTTTTGTTTCAGAAATGTTAATGGAGAAGTCTGGGTATCATGCAAATTCAAAGGTTGGTATGGTTATCGACTTGAGTTTCTGCTAAATGCTATAATTTTAATTCTTGAATTTTGTAGTCCATTACGTTTGGTGAATTTTATTAATCACTTAAACAATAGTTTATAACTGTCCAAACTTTAAATTTTGTAAATTTGTTAAAACTTACTGAGACAGAACGTTTTTGATCGCTATGTGGCGATCTTCATCAGTGTCTTCTGCTTAGAGATGTTGGGTCAAGCAGTGACGGTTTCAAAGGCAGGTATTCCTTAGTATCAAAGAGTATGTGTGATTTGTATTGCGTTTGTTCGTTTAATATGTTTGTACTTTGTGTTTTTTTGTCTGTAAATTTCATATTTTTCTAGTGTGTTGAGATGTGGTACTTTTTTGTTGATGTGTAGGATTTCTAGGTTATGGTAAATGTCTGTCTATTTGTGTCCTGTTTCTTTTATGTGATTGTAAAATGTTGAGTTGGTGTTCTGTTTGTGTTCCTTGATTCTTTGTTTAAAGCTGCAACCTGTTTGTCCAATGTAGAATATGTTACATTCGTCGCAGTTCAGTTTGTATATGCCTGGTGCTTGTAGTTCATCTTTGTTGTTGGTGTTGTGTTGTATTTTGTATTGTCACTTGTTATTAGTATTGTATGCTATTTTGTTTCCGATTTTTTGAAATTTGTGGGCTATTTTGTTTGTTTTGTTTATGTATGGTATAATGGCATATGTGGTGTTATGTTGTGCCTAATTATGCCTAACTCACAACATAACACCCACATATGCAAAAATAAACATAAACAACAACATTAAAGCAGCTACAATTTCCAAACAAAAAGCAAAAATAATTTACATTGAACAAAGTATCAAAATCCTATACAAAAATAAAGACTTTCTAAATTATAGGCTATACCAACTCTATTTAAATCTCACAAACACGATCAGACACGATATCACATTACAATTGGTAACACACTAATAATTGCGCAACTAATAAAATAATAAACATAAAAAATAACCACAAGAAAAAGACTAATCAACTATTATGTAAAACAAAAAATACATCATACTATCAACCTACACAAAAATTCTACCCCCATACAGTTAACCTACCTCACTAATACCAAATTCACACAACACGAAATGAATTTAATAAACAAAGGCCTACAATACAACTTACATTATAAATCAAATAACATAACAAACAGAAACATTATACTACAAACTGAAACAGACATACAAAAAACCGACACCAAAGGCCAAGACTTACTTTGACATGACATAAAAAACCTAACCAACAAAACATGAACAATGAAATTAAAATCGCTGCAAACATAAAACAAAAGCCCAACTAAACAACACCACAGCAGACAAAGGCAACAGCACAGTAATTATTAATACAAACAGCATAAATGACAAAATCAATGATTACATAATAAATAATAATATAGTACAACTACATACAGACCCAACAGTGAAATATCACAGAACCATCAAACAACTAATTAATACATCTAAATTCATTATCAACAAAATAAAAAAATACCACCTAAAACAAATCCACCCTAAAGCACCTACCCTCCAAGCTCTGCCCAAAATTCACAAACCAAATGTCCCTAACCGAGCCATCATCAACTACCAGAATGCCCCTGATCTAGCAAAATACATGGACAAAATAATCAGACTATCCATAAACTTGAACATAGAAACACACATAAAAAACAGAACAAACCTCATAAATAAAATAAAAGACATAAACATACCATACAATTCAACACTACTATCACTCGACATAACAAATATGTACACCAACATACCCATACCCGAAATGCTGAACATCCTAGAAACCCAATTAATACAGAACAACATATTTAAAACCCATATTACCCAAATCATAAACATCTTCCAAACCATCACCAAACAAAACTGTTTCACCCATAAATCAAACTTCTATTCACAACCTGTTGGCCTACCCATGAGTAGTCCTATCAGTAGTGTCCTAAGCAAAATTTTCTACAACACATAGAAAACACCAAGATACAAACAATACACATACACACAAAATCATTTACTGGCACAGATACGCCAATGATATAACACTATACAGAGGCAACTCCCGACAATGCGAAAAACTCCTCACAATTAAATATTTAGCATACACAAATGGATACAACACCACAATAATAGACAAACTATGGACAAAACACAAAAAAACACAAACATTAACACTACAGACAGGGAAAACAAATATATCACATTACCATACATATACCAAACAACAAACAAAATAGCCCACAAATTAAAAAAAAATAGGATACAAAATAGCATACAAAACTAATAACAAGTTACAATACAAAAAACAACACAACACTAACAACAAAGATGAAGTACAAGCACCAGTCGTATACAAACTGAAATGCGACGAATGTAACAAATTCTACATTGGACAAACAGGTTGCAGCTTTAAACAAAGAGTCAAGGAACTTAAACAGAACACCAACTCAACATTTTACAATCACATAAAAGAAACAGGACACAAATACGCAGACATTTACTATAACCTAGAAATCCTACAAATCAACAAAAAAGGATCACATCTCAACACACTAGAACAATATGAAATTTACAGACACACAAAAACACAAAATACATACATATTAAACTTACAAACACAATACAAATCACACATACTCTTTGATACTATCGAAAACCTGCCTTTAAAACCGTCACTGCTTGACCTGACATCTCCAAGCAGAAGACACTGATGAAGATTGCCACGTACCTATCAAAAACGTTCTGTCTCAGTAAGTTTTAACAAATTTGCTAAATTTAAAGTTCAGATAGTCATAAACTATTGTTTAAGTGATTAATATAATTTTAAAATTGATTAATTTTAGGCTTATCCCTTTTCAATCTTTATCTACCTACGTGCAATTCTCATTGAAATCCCGTTTCAGTAAACGTAAAGAGATGTGAAATTTAAAATGTAGAGCTAAACATTTAAGACAGTTAAGACTTACACATTCTAAAATTTTTAACATTATCATAACACATTGATTCAAAATGAATTTAGGAGAGACTGTGTACAAAATACAATATAGTGGATATGGAGTGAATTTAGACAAATCAAGTAAAAAAATTGTAAAATAAGGTAATAAAAACAAAATTGCAGAAAATACCACAAGTATAGATAAAATTCTGAAATGTGATACCTGTCAAATGTATTTGATGTTAAAGATGTAATAATCAATCATATTAATTTTACAAACTTTGTAACTATTACATTAAATCATTAATAAACCTAATTATTGTAAAATTGTAATATTATTGTGAGATTGTAAAATTAATGATTACCCTTAATTAAAATAAATTAAGCAAAACACACTTTATAACTTCTTATTTGAAATTAAAAAATGTAAACAAACTGTAGATATTTAATTTACAGATGTTGAATTTACTTAAAGATGCTTGACATTTAAGAAAACTATATTTAAAAAGTACTTAACTGAGTGAATACGTAATGGCTTATACATAACCTCATATTTACCCTTGAATTAGAAGAAAACAATAAAATAAACTTTCTAGACCTTACCATCACCAAACACAACACTAGACACAATTTCAAAATATACAGAAAACCAACAACTATTGATACTGTCATACATAATACATCTAATCACCCCTCACAACACAAACACGCTGCAGTTAATCATATGTTACACCGCCTAATCAATATACCTATGCTACAGATAAACTACGACAAAGAACTCAATATCATAAAATACACCGCTCAACAATACGGCTACCAACATACACTCATAGACGACATACTCAGGAAAATTAAACATAAACACCATCAAATAGCCACGCAATCAAACCACATAAAAAACAACAAATACATATCTCTCACCTACCACAACAAAAACACACAAAATAGCCTCCCCATTCAAAAAACTCCATTACCAAATATCGTACAAAACAACAAACACTTTAAGACAGCTCATATAACCTTTCCAAAAACAAACTGACAAATACAAAATATCAGGTATTTACAAATTAACATGTAATGATTGTCCCATCTATTTCATCGGCCAAACCGGTAGGTCATTCTATACACGTATCGAAGAACACATTACCCAAAGAAAACAAACAAACCCAAAATCCAGCTACGCAAAACACCTAAAAAACACGCAACACACATACACACGGACATACATACTAATTTAAATGTTCTCCACACATTAAAACAAAGTAAAAAACTAACAACCTCAGAAAAATACGAGATATACAAACACTACGCAACAGCTAATGAAAACATATTAAATGATCATACACATTTTGATGCCAACAGCATTTTCCATTACATAACACACAACCAAAATAACCCACCCTATCCCACAGTCATAAATCCACCCCGTTACATGCTTTGTACCTAACCGATAGTGACAGTAGAGGGTTAGCTTTGTAAAAGAAACGAATGTTTTGAAACACCTCAGCAAGTAAGCCATTATGTATTCACTTAGTGAAGTATTTTTAAATATAGTTTAATTAGTGAATTCAAGATGATAACATCAAGCAAATTTAAGAAATACCAAGACTAACAAAAAAATAATAAAAATAAAATAGACTGGCTTCAAATTCCACTTGAATTTAAAACTTTTAGTCCCAAAAAACCTCAATGGAGATCAGATTTGGTTTTCTTTATCTGGATTTTGAGGGAAGGTTTATGTGGTCTCATACCATAGATTGTTGCTTTGCTTATAACTATATTGATAGCCCAAACATTTTATGCTTTCAAAAATCTAATGACACTTCACACATGGTGGCATTTTCGATTGTCACCGTCATTTTTGATGGATAACCGGCTACAATGTTTTCAGTAAAGGTAGTGGGGGATCATAGGATGCGCAAACGTTTTTTACTTTCTGGAAGAGCTAAAATATATACATGGATATAACTTCCTCCCACTCTCTTTGCATTTTAAAGTATAAAACCTAGGATTAAATTTCACCAGCTGTCACTTTAAGGAAGATGTAAGCTGCCACTGTTTTCATGCATTCATTCCAAGCTGATACATCAGTTTTGCTTTTCACTAAAATGATCTTTTACTACAAGTGTTACATTTATTTGTTATTCTATCTATCCATAATTGTTGACACAAGGAGAATAATTTTACACATGAAAATTTACCCAGGGTTGAAAGTTGAAAACCCTACTAATATTAGTTGAGTAAAAAAAAACTCACCATTAATGGAATATGGTGTATAATAATATTATGAATATTAATAATGAACAATTAAACAGGTATAATATTTAGAAACATATAATAGTTTGTGTAAACATAGGCTGTAGCCTTAGATTACAATAAATAAAATGCATTTTATTCAGGTGTTATATAAATAGAAAATTTTCTAGATGGACCAAGTATTCATGGAAAATTGAAATGCACGTCAGTTGTTAATGGCATCCCAAATATTTCTGGTAGTGAAGGATTTACTGTCAAAGTAATTTCAAGAGATAGTATTGAAGTTCATCGTCCTGATGTGCCCTGTAAAACTATATTTATTGCACCTGCAAAGATATTTTCAAATATTCACAATAAAAGTGTAAGTACCTAAACTATACCTTTTTATAGCTTTTTACAAATTTCAAAATTAAGTCTTCTGTGTTAGCTATGGTATTTCTGTAAAACTAACTAAAGGTTCCTACAAGGATAGTTGGGAATTTTTTAAATTTAAACCAGAGGTATGATAGACTACTTAAATTTAATTAGAGGCAACTCTGAAATTTAAACGCTAATGTTATTAATTTTTGGAAATACATATTTCAAGAAAATTGATTCAATAGCCATAAAAATAGATAGAAATGTAACTTTCACATCCAAACACAAACTGAACATTAAAAAAACATCCTTAGGAAAATTTGAAAACGGGTTTTAACAAAATTTTTTTCTAATAATTATTTATCTGCATATGTCTGTTCCATTTATCTATATCTTGAGCATACTAAAATATTTTGCAAACACACACACCCACACACACCCCCTCCTAAAGGAATTATAGTCTTCCTTTACTTTTGACAGGGAAAGCTAATGTCCCATAGGGCTTTATAAAATTCGTGCAGTATACAAAATATCAATAAAGCATAGATATTTTCTATAAAGTATTTAGAATGGTTTCATACAATTTTTCATCCCAGAAGCATACACTTTAGGATATAACTGGAAATCTGTTTCTTATACTTTTCAATTTACTTGCTCTTTATAAACGAAGGGGAAAAGAGTTTTTTTCATAGATCTCATCAAAACACTAAACTTGAAATATTGTTACTATATATTTGTTAGTGTATGACAGTTTTTCAAAAGAACATCTATGAGAATAGCATAGAACAAGGTGTTTAATATTTCTTTTATAGAAGAGACTCAAAAGAAAAAAGAGGAATGTGAGACTAAAAATAATAATGCCCAATTCAATCAACTAAATGAACAAATCTCAAATGAAAATATGCCAAACATAAATTAATAAATCTCAGGTATACTCATTGTGAAGGGAACAACTTTAGAAAATAGTTGAATTATGAGAAGATAATCCTTTCTGTTGTTAATGTAGTGTAGAATGTTTTGTAGAAATGATTGAATATGTTAGCATAAGAAAATGAAAGGCAAGAAGAAGGTCCTTCAGACATGTGACCTTATTAACATATGATGGATAGGTTTTATATTTGACTACAGTGAACGAAGCAGCGAATGTGACTGTGTCAAGAGTGTTACCACCAAGCAAATAATCTGATTGGATTGTCCAGCAAGTTTCATCATAACTTAGATTGTCAGACATGTTCAAGTAAACATTTTATATTATATGTTATGAGTTGTGTACATTTATGTTTATTTAGCCTTTTAAATAAAATTTTGTATTATTTCTTCGGTACAATAAAATTAGTATCATAACAACACTAATTGTGAACAGTAGTAAATACAATGTTGAATGATAATAAATAGTGTTTCATTTAATGTTTTAACACAATCATGGCTAAATTGAGTTATTGATCCATTTATCAGACCTGGAAATTATTTTTCTGGATAAATGGAGTTCTACTGTATATTTATATATCATATTATAGTTGATGCCATTTATAACAAATTTTAATACTAAAGTGGTTTATATTTTCTTAAGAATTCTGTATAACATTATATATTTTTTATTGTGTATTCTAATTTCTTTCTTTCATGGTTTTCCAAAAGTAATTTTAAATAGCTACTCCTTTATTTAATAATAACTGATAGAATAATTTTTTCAATTGTTTTGTTTATATTTGCAGATAACATCTTTAAACGTATCACCTAGGGGGCAAAGCGTTTCAGCCAGTCAGGATGGCAGTCTTCATGTCTGGGATTTCTGTAAAGAAGAGCTGAAAGTAATTACATATTTTTGTCATTTATATTAACCCATTTCTTCCCAACGTTGCGTAAACGCAACAGTATATTATATTGCACACAATTCCTCCATATAGTGAGTAATTTTCAATTTGAAGTGTTTTATTTATTCTAAAAATATACTATTTTTTTATCATGAAATAGTTATTTTGTTTTTAATAATATTTCTTTGTCAATAAGGACTTCAATTATGATAAAATAAATTTCGAGAAAATCAACATTTTCGGTGTAAGAAATAAACATCTGTCGATTCTTTCAACAAAACCTTTTGCTATGTCAACTATTCTTATCATGTTTACTTTACTGCTGAGTCATTTCCGCTCAACCACAGCTCTTCACTTCCCCTTTATTCAACAGAGTTCGCATGTGTTGCATTGATGCAACGTTGGGAGTTTCCTGGCAGTTGTGATATATCGGCCGTGTTTAAAGCAATTGACCAGTAGATCCGCTATGAGTTTTAAACATGAGTGTTATAAAACAGAAGAAGAATTGCTTGCAGTTCTTGATGAAATTGAGGAAGAGGAAGCAGCATCCGGTGTCGATGCAGTTATCATACCACCTGACGTTGATGAAAATACTGACGAAGAAGATATCGATGATAATCAAATTGTTATAAATGACGGTGGTGATAGTGTTCCTTCGGATATCGCTGGTTCTTTTGAAGTTCACCTTTCCGTAAGTACAGAGAAAAGTAATCAAAAAATTAAAAAACCAGGAGTGAAGAAACAAAAATTATGTCCAGATTGGGAAAATTCTTTACCAACTACATCAAAATTTCCAAATGATGTAGAATTAAAAACCTTATAGAACAACTAAAAAACCAATATAGTGGACTAACAACTTTTTGAAACATTCAATTTATTTTTTGATGATTTGTTCCTGGACAAAATTGTTGATTTTTCCGTATCTTAGGCTAAGGAAAAAATCACCATAGCTTTTCTTTAACTCGCCCAGAATTTAAAAAATTTTTGGAATTCTCATTCTGACCGGGTATCATTTGCTAACTTAATCAAAAATGTATTGGAGTAAAGATCTTGATAAAGGTGTACCAATTGTACGAGATACAATGTCTAGAAATAAATTTGATGAAATCAAAAAGTACATTTATTTATTAGACAACAATAAATTAGATAAATTCCGATAAGTAAATAACAATAACCCTTGCTACAAATATTTAAATACCCTTGATGTACATTTCGCCAACACAGTTAGCATCATCAGAAGGTTACAAATATACTGGGACTAAAAGGAAACAGTACATCTAAAATCGTGATGGGCTACTCCCACTCCTCCGCCCAGCGACCAGTTTGTTAAGCTGTACCAGCACTGCACGTGGAACAAGGCCACACCCAACACTGACTCGTCGTGACAATTTATCACAGTGATTCGACAATGGTCAAGTGACTGAAAGGTGCCTCATCACACAAGGTAAAATTATTGCACTTAGTGGTGGATAAAAGTATTTACAATAGTAATATATTAACTTCATATAGTCAATGCAACAGAGAAACAATGAACAACGTAATATATATATATATATATATATATATATATATATATATATATATATATATATATATATATATATATATATATATATATATATATATATATATATATATATATATATATATATATATATATATATATATATATAGAGAGAGAGAGAGAGAGAGAGAGAGAGAGAGAGAGAGATTTTTTGGACTAGGAGACTGACAGACTTACCTTGGTAAGAGTCCACTCTGTAGTCTTGAAATAGAAACATATAAAAGCACTTAAACAATGATATATTTCAACCACACAGTGGTCTTTGTCAATCGAGACCACTGTGTGGTTGAAATATATCATTGTTTAAGTGCTTTTATGTGTTTCTATTTCAAGACTACAGAGTGGACTCTTACCAAGGTAAGTCTGTCAGTTTCCTAGTCCAAAAAATCTAAATAATCTTTACCAACCAAAACTAACCTAAATATATATATATATATATATATATATATATATATATATAAAGTTATTGTTAATTGTAAACAATTGTTCCACCACTAAGTGCAATTATTTTTAACTTGTCTGATGAGGCACTTTTTGGTCACTTGACCATTGTTGAATCAATGAATTATTTTTGCTATTTTTCTGATGTCGTTATTCGGTCCATGATGTGGGTACTTGTTAACATCATATATGTTTTGTCGTGTGTCGCGTGCATGATGCTTTTGAAGAGTGTGTCGTCTGCATATGATGTCTGTTGGTTAATTAGGTTGTTGTGTTTGTTCTTATAGATGTGGTATTTTTCTACTGAGTTTAGTTCTATTGGGTTATTATTTATTTCAAGTATAGTTAGGTTATTTTCGTAACTTGTTTCAACATCTTTAATGTGGTTTGTCAGTATTTAAAAGGTAATAAATACGGACAAATCCCAGTACCAACTAACAAATACAATAAAAAACCTAACAGTAACACACAGAAATAACGTAAATTATAACAATAAATTAAAATACCTGGCTTTTGTGAAAGTACTCGCCTATCATAAGTTTGTGTCTTGGTTATTTTTAATTTTAGTATGCATAAATTTAGTTTAAAAATTGCTTTTAGCAACTGACAGCTGTCAGAATAGAGGTAATTAATAACATTTCTTTGAACTGCCACAATTGATCTAAAGTTCGTTTCACCTTTTATTTCATTGGTAAATATATCATATTCAGATAGCTTTTCATAATTTTCTTGTGTATTTGGATGATTTATACACTGATACTAAAAGGGTGTGATATTTTCAGTTGTCGTTAACAGGACATGTTGGAGAAATTTACAAATGTAAGTTCTTCCCTTCAGGTATAGTTGTCTTATCAGCTGGTGCAGATATGCTGATCAAAATTTGGTGTGCTGAAACTGGAATGTGCCCTGTGACTTTAAGAGGACACACAATGGCGGTTACAGATCTAGCAATTGTTGACAGGGGTCGGAATATCATATCTGTTAGCAAGTAAGTTACAGTTTTAATTTTAAAGTTTGTTTTTTTTAATACATATTTTTTTACTGGTGAATGATTTAAAACATATTGATGCCATGACATATAAATTTCTGTACTTGCAAACTATTTGTCCTTGTTAGACCTCTACTTTCTCTAAAAATTTAGGCTTTTGCACATCTTCTGGCCACTATTGGATTTTTTAATGCCATGTTTTAAAAGACCTAAACACATCATCTTGTGAACTATTCATTTGCCGTTTTGAAATGTGATTGAAAAGCAGTTGTTGAGGCTGGAGATGGCAACTGTTTATTGTTATTTTCTTGTGGCTTTAGCAAAACAGCGTCCACTCATTTATTTTTACATCTTTGAAGTATTTTTACAAATACAAAGTCATTGCATTTTTTAAAATAGTAGTCCTAAATTTGGAAACTGGTTTTATTTCGAATTTACTGCAACATATGTTATGTAATTCTAATTATTCAATAGGGTTGTACACTTGAATATTGAAAATATGAAGAAATATTAGATACATTAGAACCTAATTAATATAGACTAATTTGTGCTGTAATAATCATAAAAGTTATATTAAAGTAAAAACAAATAAAAACATACACAAAACTCATAAATTAATCATTTATTGACTCATAAGCGTTTCAATGACAAAAACGTTTGTCATTAAAACGCACATGAGTCAAGAAATAATTAATTTGTGAGTTTTGTATATGTTTTTATTTGTTTTACATAACTTCACAATCTAAGCTCAAAGAATAGTTGTATTATATTAAAGTGATTAAAACACAAATTAAATCGTGAAAAACTATAAAGGATTTATAAAACAAAGTAAACTTATTAAAACCTTATTTGTTTATTATTGCTTAAGTTTTCCTTTAATCTGAAAACATGAACAATCTATTAAATATGCACACTCACTAAAGACACATGTTTTTCATCGTTGAACAATATCCACTAAATTTTTAAACACCTAATTTTAGACAAATAATCTTTTAGAAACTTAATTTCATTTGAAAAAAAAAACTTATTTCACTTTGTGCTAGATTTTCTTCTAGCACTTTATATAGTACTGTATATTAAGACCATGCTACTTCCAGCTCTTGATTAAATTTTAATGCCAGTTTTTAGAGAGGAATCAAACAGTCATTTCAGTAATGACTGAAGCTAACTGTTTCCCTGAACATAGAATTTCACAGACTAATTTCAATTTGGGTGATACGTTTTTTTACGATTTCTTCATCTTTGTTATCAGAGATAGGCACAGGTTTGGTAATTAGTTCTGCTAGCTCTTCTTCTGTTCACACTTTTCAAAAGATTGTTGACCTCTTCTCTATTGTCTTCAAATCCTTCACCGTTAATAAATACAATGATCTATTGAAACATTAATGCTAACAATGTTGGGAGCATCTGTTGTGACATCGTCCTGGATAACACAATCATGCCACAGTTTCTTCCTACCGATGATGGTTTTAGTTTGTCCACTGATTCTTTTATTTTAAAAATTCAATTCGATATATATTTTGATATTAAGAGTTGACTTACTGTTAAAGTTTCGTTATTTTTTATAACATTTAATAATTTGCCAAAAGTATTCCAAAGATAGTAATTTAAAATTGTGATAGCACCTTGGTCTAGAGGTTGAATCAAGAATGTTGTGTTTGGTGGCATGAACAACAGTTCCATGTTAGGTTGTAACCAATTTAGATGTGCGTGGTACCCCAGGTGCATTATCTATTATGAGAAGAACTTTAAAAGGAACGGACCTCAAAACATTCTGCTTCTTTAACAACAAAATTGGAACCATTCAGAAAAACGTTCTTTCTTTACTTATTTATTTTTGTTTGGTTTCCATAACACCAACAAGTGATATTTCTACTAATTTTAAAATACTTAACTAAGTGAATACGCAATTGCTTACTTGCTGACGTGTTTCAAAACATTCGTTCCTTTTACAAAGCTAACCTTCTACTGGCGGCATCAGGTATAAAGGGTCTAACGGGAATGGATTTATGACTGTGGAATGGGGTGGGTTGTTTGAGTTGTGTGACAAAAAAATAGAAAAGACTGTTGGCTTCAATGTGTGTGTTGTCATTTAATACGTTTTCTTTATCCGTTGCGTAGTCCTGTTAGAGCCTTTACGGCTAACCGATGCCGCCAGTAGAGGGTTAGCTTCGTAAAAGGAACGAATGTTTTGAAACGCATCAGCAAGTAAGCAATTACGTATTCAATTAGTTAAGTATTTTTAAAATTAGTTTATTCAGTGAATTCAAGATGATTACATCAAGCAACTTCAAGAGAAATTTGTCTTTCAGTGCTTTAGGGCTTTGGGGTCTGTAAGCTACCATTGGTTTCATGTAACTGCTAGCAGTACTGCACAGTAGTACAGTCAAAGGATCCTTTGCACCCTTAAACCTCGGAACAGATTTCTGCTCCTTAGGTAAAAAAGCTTGTGAAGGCATTCTTTTCTAAAAAAGTCCCGTCTCATCCACGTTAAATCTTAATCGAGGTATAATCTTAATCTGTGTAGCATTTCTATGAAATAAGATTTTTAAAATGCTTTGAAAATGAGTTGGCAGCTTCACAATCAGCTTGATTGTTTCAACGGCAATTCTCATATTAGGAAGAACAAACTGTCTTTCGAACTTGTTAAACAAGTCTTTATTTGCTGAAAATGATTGACTGTCAGTACCTTCACCAGGGTTTTGAACAAAATATTCACACAAACACCTAGCTTTTTCACGAATAAACGTTGAATTCACTAGGACTATTTTCTGTGATAGATCTTCTGGCCTTTAAAGCTTTTTCCATTTCTTCGATGTTTATATCGTAACACAGAGGAAACTTTTGCCAACTTACAAGTCTCTTCTCTGACACTCCTTATATTTTCTTGTACAAAATAAATAAGACAAGAACAACAATAAATATTATGCCACGACCTGCACAGTAACTATAGTATCTTTTTTGTCTTTATTTTAACATACTATACATATTAGGGGAAATGCTGTTCCGCAAATAAGCGAAATCGCGATTAACTAAATATATCTAAAAAACATATTTACATTAATTACATTACAAAAAAATCATTAGGTGGACCTAATGGCACTAAAGCATTATTGTCACTTTCAATCACTAAGTTCACTGCACTATTGAGTAGCATGGGATCTAACGTGGCTTATTGAGACATAACTAAGATGTAACTAGAATAAGAGCTGGACCGAAAGAGCATCTGATGAGTTGGTTATAGGGAACCATTAGGATGGCTGTAAAAATCCTGGTTTATTTATCCTATTTGGAAAAAACCGTCATACTCATTAGAAATATGTTGTGTGTGCTTATCTGAAGCAAGGAGATGATAACACATTAACAATCTTCAAGGAGACTAAACATTCAACAACTGATTATTGATGACGTGTAAGTTGAGGTAACAATCCACATAAGGTTAAAGAATTTGAAATTTTATATAAAACCTTCAATTTGACATACAGGCGAGGAAATAAAGCACAAAAATAGGCCAAACCTAAGATAATTGGTGCAGTAAGTGAGATCGAAATGCGTTTTTTTGCATTCGATTCAGGAAGCCACCACAAAAGTTTGTGAACATAGCCACTTTATAAGAAATCAAAATTGCATCATTGCATAAGAAAAATGCATTTTTTAAAAGTGCATTCACTGGCTCGATTAAAAAAAATGTATAACTCGGTGAATAATCACAAAAATGGGCCGAATTTTAGTACTCGGGGTTTTTGGGGTCGCTGAACACGAATATATGTAAAATTACAATTTAAAATTAAAATTACATTTAGAAATGTAAAATTACATTTGTGATTGTGAAATTACATTTCGATTGTAAAATTACAATACTTATAATAAAATTAGAATTCTAATTGGATGGTGCTAATCACACACACACACACACCATTAGTAATTTGTAATTTTGCTATTATATGCGAACAAGAAATTCATGACGTAAAAAATTCAGCCGATAATGGATCATTGACGATAGTCGTGTTCAACTACCCCAAAAACCCCTGAGTAACGAGTTTCAATCAATTTTGTATTGTACTTATGGAAAATTCCAGGAGATGAGATTGATGTCATCCGCCCTGGGCCCCAGGTACTCCGGGGGTCATTACGGATATCATATCCATGTTCAGCGACCCTAAAAACCTCCGAGTACTAAAATTCGGCCCATTTCTGTGATTATTCACCGAGTTATACATTTTTTTTTAATCAAGCCAGTGAATGCACTTTTAAAAAATGCATTTTTCTTATGCACCGTTGCAATTTTGATTTCTTATAAAGCTGCTATGTTCACAAACTTTTGTAGTGGCTTCCTGAATCGAATGCAAAATAACGCATTTCGATCCGACTTACTGCACCAATTATCGTAGGTTTAGTGCTGCATTTGACGAACAAAAATTAAACAAAATTTAGATTTTATTGAAGTACAGGCCTTTTGAGATTATTAAAAAAAATTGAGAGCTAGAGGAGAATTAAAGTGGAAAATGGTTTATAATCATAAAAGCTAACCTTTTGTATACTATCTGGGAACATTGCCAGACCATTTGTCTCTGAGATATAATAATTCTTTCAAAGTTTTGGATCTGAATTAAATTATACAGTTCATAATTATAAAGCTTTTTTTCCCCATTACAATTTGCCTTTTAGTATCTAGAGATCCACCGTCTCATAGAACAGAACAAATATAATAGAAATATCTGGGTAATATTATTGAATAGGATATTCACAATAAATATAAAATTTAAACTTTTAAATTAATGTTTTTTAAAATATACTTTAAAAAAATCTTTCAGGTGCATTGTCTTCAATATGTAAGAGATATTTCCAGCAAGTGATAAGTTGAATTTACTCTAGGAGTTAAAATGAAATCAAGTTACAGACAAAGATAAATAAATACAAATGTTTATTGCAAAGGTGCTATTTAGTTATATTTAGATCATGATCAAATTTCATAGAAGGATGTTTCCAAATAATTTTGACTTTGGCTGTACTATCTCTGAATTTAATTTTCATTTCCATCCTGATAGACAACAAATTATTGTTTATGCAAAAAAGAACATATACTTCTTAAACATTTATTGAATGAATATTATAATGACTGTTTCTAAAATTTAAAGTATTGTATAGAATCTATAGAAAGCTCAGTAGGTTCATAGAAGCACAGGAAGACATGTAAAAAGTAGTAATACAACTTGGTTTCTCATTTAGCAATCTCTAGTTTGAGTTTTGGGAATTCCCTTTCTTCTGTTCTCATTAAATAAATTTAAATACTCAAAATTCATTGTAATAACTGGGTCTTATAACTGTTAGGGTACACCTGTATCTTCTCTTCTAGAATGAGAGGGAAATCTAGCATGTTGAGTGCGGAGGGCGTGCATGTACGCCCCAATCCCCATCTCAATTCATTGTAATAACTGGGTCTTATAACTGTTAGGATACACCTGTATCTTCTCTTCTAAAATGAGAGGGAAATTTATCATGTTGAGTGCGGAGGGCGTGCATGTACGCCCCAATCCTCTTCTCAATTCATTGTAATAACTGGATCTTATAACTGTTAGGGTACACCTGTATCTTCTCTTCTAGAATGAGGGAAATTTATCTTGTTGTGTGCGGAGGGCGTGCATGTATGCCCAATCCCCTTCTCAATTCATTGTAATAACTGGGTCTTATAACTATTAGGGTACACCTGTATCTTCTCTTCTAGAATGAGAGGGAAATCTATCATGTTGAGTGCGGAGGGCGTGCATGTACGCCCCAATCCCCTTCTTAATTCATTGTAATAACTGGGTCTTATAACTGTTAGGATACACCTGTATCTTCTCTTCTAAAATGAGAGGGAAATTTATCATGTTGAGTGCGGAGGGCGTGCATGTACGCCCCAATCCTCTTCTCAATTCATTGTAATAACTGGATCTTATAACTGTTAGGGTACACCTGTATCTTCTCTTCTAGAATGAGAGGGAAATTTATCTTGTTGAGTGCGGAGGGCGTGCATGTACGCCGTATCCCCTTCTCAATTCATTGTAATAACTGGGTCTTATAACTATTAGTGTACACCTGTATCTTCTCTTTTAGAATGAGAGGGAAATCTATCATGTTGAGTGCGGAGGGCGTGCATGTGCGCCCCAATCCTCTTCTCAATTCATTGTAATAACTGGGTCTTATAACTGTTAGGGTACACCTGTATCTTCTCTTCTAGAATGAGAGGAAAATCTATCATGTTGAGTGCGGAGGGCGTGCATGTATACGCCCCAATCCCCTTCTCAATTCATTGTAATAACTGGGTCTTATAACTGTTAGGATACACCTGTATCTTCTCTTCTAAAATGAGAGGGAAATTTATCATGTTGAATGCGGAGGGCGTGCATGTACGCCCCAATCCTCTTCTCAATTCATTGTAATAACTGGGTCTTATAACTGTTAGGGTACACCTGTATCTTCTCTTCTAGAATGAGAGGGAAATTTATCATGTTGAGTGCGGAGGGCGTGCATGTACGACCAATCCCCTTCTCAATTCATTGTAATAACTGGGTCTTATAACTGTTAGGGTACACCTGTATCTTCTCTTCTAGAATGAGAGGGAAATTTATCCTGTTGAGTGCGGAGGGCGTGCATGTACGCCCCAATCCCCTTCTAAATTCATTGTAATAACTGGGTCTTATAACTGTTAGGATACACCTGTATCTTCTCTTCTAAAATGAGAGGGAAATTTATCATGTTGAGTGCGGAGGGCGTGCATGTACGCCAAAATCCCCTTCTCAATTCATTGTAATAACTGGGTCTTATAACTGTTAGGGTACACCTGTATCTTCTCTTCTAGAATGAGGAGGAAATTTATCATGTTGAGTGCGGAGGGCATGCATGTACCAATCCCCTTCTCAATTCATTGGTTCAGTGTGAGGTTATCTATTAAAGGAAAATTTTTGTTGCTTTTAGGTTATTGTGGCAGTCTGTGTGAACATTTTGGTGCATTTCTCTTTTTGTTTCATCATTGCTGTCAGAATAGGGACTGTGTTATCATATTAGTGTTACTTGAAGTGTATTGTAATAGTGTTTATTAGTTTTTGTACAATGAATATAGATAATGAAGATGAATTATTTGAGAACGTCTACTTAGACAAATGTTCCAGTACACATTCTTTAATAATTCATCCTCGTTATCCATATTCATTGTAAAAATACTAATAGACACTACTATAGCACACTTCAAGTAACACTAATATGATAATACAGTCCCCTATCCGATAGTAATGCTAGAAAAAATCAAAATGTTCACAAAGACTGGTACAATAACCGCCAAGCGATTCAGTGTTTTCCTGCAAAAAATAACCTCACACTGATCTAATGAATGATAGCAGGGCGTACCTAAACCTATACTGCCCTGGGCGCCAGTAGAGCATGGGCGTTCCTACACACCCTCTGTACTCAACTTGTTAATAAAGCTGATTTTATAAAAGAGGTTTCAAACTCAAAGGTAATTTTACATTCTTGGTTGTGCCTGTTGATCAACTGAAACCTCCTCTGATTACAATTAAATTATAACTTCATTATGATTCCTTTGTGATTCCATTTTCAAACACTAATTTATAGAATATTGAGAGTAATATTTATTAATTTTTAGGGATGGTTTTGCAAAACTATGGGATTGTGGTGAAGCCAAATGTCTTGACAACCTGATCAAGGTAACTTCAACTATTAATTGTTGTGCTCTTGGTGTTGCGCATGAATCTGTCAAGCTTGGTCAGCCTACTGTTGATATAGGTAAGTAGATTTATATTGATTATATCTGAGGATGTGCCAATTTTGATTCTCGATTCCAGGAATCGTTGATTCTGTGGTATCAAGTAATCATCGATACTCGATTCTCCATTGAATAAAGTGCTGATTCCTATTCTTGTTTTTTTAACTGTTAGAATATGTGAGCAGTGTAATTTATTTTGAAAATAATTAATTATCAACTATGCCTTATTTATGTATTAGTTGCTTTGATGGAATTAAACGACGTAATATTTGAGTTAACAAAAATATTATTATTATTTGTGACGCAACAACAAAGTCGCTCAGAAGCATTTCTGGTCCGTTTGTTACTGCTCATCTCGCTCTGTTGTTTCACTCAGGTGGGCTAGACTCTCTCTCTCTCTCTCTCTCTCTCTCTCTCTCCCTCCCTCCCTCCCTGTTCCTGGCTGCCACTGCTACATAGATGTCAAAACAAAGCCCAAGAAAAGTTAGTTCCACTTTATCTAGTTATACAAACTGAAAAGGCTATTACTGAAGTTATATTGTAATTGTGAACTGAAGTTCATATTTGTAATTTTAAATAAATCATTACTTTTATCTGATATGCTTGTCATGCTTTCAAAAATTTCTATTCATAAATCAAGGTTGAAAGTTTGGTTTGGCCTATTACATTAAAACGGAATTTATTATTAGAGCATATCATGTAGCTCTATATAACTTTAAAGAATCAAGAATCGAAAGAAAATTTTTAAAATAAAAAATTCTAGGTATCGGCACATTCCTAATAATAACATTTTAAAAATATGGTTCTAGAGTCTAAATACACGTAAATTAAAAGTGGGATACTAAGAGAATACATTATGGAAATTGTGTAGTAAGTATTTTTCCAATAGACTCATCCATTAAAAAGATGTTTACCAGGTCATCGGTTTAGTAAAGAAAAATTATATATTGTGATGTAAAAAAGCTTCAAGAACACATGAAAAAAAAATTAAAACAGTTCTAACGCCTCAAAAATTTAAAAGATTTTGAAAAAAAAGAATAACTTACTTTACAATATACAAAACTGTAAAAACAAGATTGTGAAACAGGACATTACATTAAGCATTATAATATAACCAGCTACATTGTATCTGGTTAGGATAGATTTGGTTATTAAAAAAGCAAATAAAGTATGATAGCGTAAGGTAGTTTGTTGACAAGTGAATCTGCTACCCAATTACATATGAAAAAATAAAACGAATGAAAATCACTGTAGGCACTAACATTGTCATGTGAATTCAAAATAAAAACTTTTGGAGAAGGATTGTTCCGAACACTTGAACAAATGTGTCTTATCTACTGAGTGATTATAAAGGTCATCAAAGGTTGCAGATTGCCTCCTGATGTTGGCGCAGGTATTAAAAAATAGTCTAAAGTTAGGCTATCACTATAATGAATGTGTTAATGTTATCACTACTACATTATTATAATCAGAGCATTTGCTTAAATTTCTTCTAACCGGTAATTTAACCTTATTTTATATATTTTTAATTTTACTTTCTTTTAACACTTATATTTATATTCATGTTTTAGGTGAACGTGAGATAGGAACAGAAAATAAGGTGTTACTAATTGGTTGTGAAGATGGTACAGTACATGGTGTATCCGTTCGTAGCAGAATGTTATTGTTTACTTCAGATGTTCATTCACCAGTTAATGGAGTAATTTTTCTAACAGATATATATTTTATAGTAGGTTGTCAGAGTGGAGAAATATTTTTATATAGTATTCAGACACCACTCAAAGTTTTAAAAGTATGGTTTGAATCGAACAGTGCTGTGTTGAATTTGTTTTCAAATAAAAGCCATTGGTTTTTAACATCTCACGCAGATGGTTCTGTCATCTGTCGACACTTAGAGAATAAAAACAATCGAATATTACTCACAGGACCAAACTGTGACCCTGTGTATGAAATAAGCACTGATGGGACCCATATTTATACTTGTAGTAGAGATGCAGTAATTAGAAGATATAATTTAGAAAAACTGATAAAAATCTTGTAATATACTATTAATTACAAGTTAATTAATGAATAATTGACTAAAGTTTCAACTGTGTTTATGTGGATCACTTTTTAAATTTATTTTCTCTAAGCACTGTTAAGAGAACTAAGTATACACAAGTAGTGTATTCCATTTTTATTAGAGCCTGTATAAGCTTTCATATAAATTTGTAGAGTCAATTGATGTGCAATTGTCTTAACTGCAAACATATTAGAAAAGATTTCTAGAAATGAACAAGAAGGAAAAGTATATTTTCGTATAAAGAATTTTTTTAATTCCATGTTTTCTGGTTTAATTTTGTTTCATTTTTTAATCAACAACTAATTAATAAATATTTGTACATACAAATTATATTTGTATAAATACTGTAGATTCTTATTTATAATTTTGTTCAAGCTCCTGGTTTTATGTATGGATTCAAATTTAAAAAACAAAGTATAATAAATTAAAATGCGTTCAGTACTATTATCGGTTTAGAGTTCAGTAATATTATCGGGTCGAAACTTATCAGTTATAAACCCAGCTTTTTTGTGGCCTTTTGTTTAAACAACAGTAATCAATAAACTAATTTTAAAATTCTTAACTAAGTGAATACGTAATTGCTTACGCATTTCAAAACAATCGTTCCTTTTACGAAGCTAACCTTCTACTCTCGGCATCGGTTGGGCGTAAAGGTTCTAACGGGAATGGATTTATGACTGTAGAAAGGGTGGGTTGTTTGAGTTGTATGTCATTCAAGATGATTACATCAAGCAACTTCAATAGCAACCAACGATCATCAGTACGTCAGCAAGTAAGCAATCGCGTATTCACTTAGGTAAGTATTTTAAAATTAGTTTAATCAGTGAATTCAAGATGATTACACCAAGCAACTTCAGTAATCAATAAGTCTGAATGATCACTCTTAATGATATTTTCTATTCCTTTTGAGTGTCCTAAAAGATGCTTTGAGTGTCAACCTGTATATATTTTTTCAAATGTGTAGAATCTAAAACACAATTTTCACCCAAACTTACATCTGCAACCGTTCAATTCATGTGCAATTATTTTGAATTCTATATTACTGGAGTGTTGTGAAACAATTACGTTGTTGGTAATGTATATTCAAATTTTAAATTAAATCATTTATATTTCATAGTTGTGAAACTTATTCTTCACTCTTCCCATGAAGCTCATACATTCTACTGACTATCACAGGAAACCTGGGCTGGACAATATATCACAGTAGGCAATTTCAGCTTAGTTGCCAAAATCCATAATTTCAAATAATAAAAAAAAACAGCAAAGTGGAGGTGTTTTTAGGTATTAAATAGTTTGTGTAAACAGTTATAATGAATAAATGTAATACTTTTATATAAATAAAATTATCATTGTTTGCTTGATCTTGGCATTAAAAGCAGGCAAATTGAACATTATAATCAAACTTTAAACTGAATAGAATTGAAGAGGAATGAAAGTAAACATGATATTTAAAAGGAATAAGCAGAAACCATGAAATGTCAATGATATACTATAAGTTTATTTATATTCAAGTTTTCAAATGAGCCCAGTGCCTCTGGATTATCTGGACACACTCATTTTTATAAATAAAAAAAATTTTCAGATACTGAAAATATTTTACCACTTCAATCTCTTTGTAACAAAAAAACAATTGTGATAATTGTTGAAAAAGACATTCTTCAAAATAAAAATAACCAACAATTTGACACTGTAATTTTGGTAGCCCAATAAGGTACTTCAGCACTACTAAATTTTCTTATGTACTTTGTTTTCTAATGTGGTTTATAAATATACATCATTGTAAATATTATTAGAATAAAGTAAATTTGATTTCCTTCCAAATATCCAAAGAATGAGATCTGCAACTCCTCTGACATTAAAAGTGCCAGTAGCTACTTTGTACTCACAATAGAACGATTTTGCCAGACATGGTCAACAATTTATTTCCACAGGTGAATGGAATATAAATAGTATGTGACTGCCATGAGGGATTATAAACTAAGTCTCCGTCTAGTTTCCTCTCATCTCCTGATAAATCAGTCAAGCTCTGGTTGCTCAAGATCATTCTTTCTGTAGTTGTCTCTATATTGGTGATCTTAAGACTCAGATATTAACTTTGTCTAAATTGGGAACCCAACCATTATTAGTAATTACACAGATTGTCCTCAACAATGATTCCTTGTACAGTGTCAGATGCAGGAAAGATTGAGGCTTGCATAGTCTTTATCACTTCTCTTCATGCCATGACAGTTTTACGAGTAGTTTTTGAAGTTCTGGTATAGCAGAAGCCATTTTGAATTATAAAATACACAAAGTAGCTACCAATTTGGGAAAGATTGAGACTTGCATAGCGTCTTTATCACTTCTCTCCATGCCATGACAGTTTTATAAGTAGTTTTTGAAGTTCTGGTATAGCAGAAGCCATTATGAATTATACAATAGACAGGGTAGCAACCAATCTAGGAAAGATTGAGGCTTGCAGAACGTCTTTATCACTTCTCTCCATGCCATGACAGTTTTATGAGTAGTTTTTGAAGTTCTGGTATAGCGGAAGCCATTATGAATTACACAATACACAGGTTAACTAACAATATGGAATATGATTTACATAGGAATTGAAAGCACCGGGAAAAATTGGGGATTACACAGGAATTTTGATAATTCTGTTACAGTTTAGGGAATGTTATCGAAAATTATTGAATTCTAATTAAACAAATTCACATGATTAAAGTATATTTATATAATTTTAATAATTTGGATATAAAATGTAAAATCGAGCTCATTTATCTACAGTTGTTAATGATAAAGGCACGGGTGCTGCGACAACATAGCATAGAGCAAACACATCGAGTCATCTTACTGTTGTCTGCCCCTCATAACTAACTGTATAAGTGTGTGTAAAATAAAAATACTAACTTTAGTTGACTAACCTGACTCCTACAATTCCTTATCACAGCACGTTTATTCATTAAACTAGTGTCTACCTTATACATAACTTCTATTTAAACCATTTCTACATAATGATGGATTAACTCATTCATTTCCATAGACAAAACGTGAAATGAAACTGATTCTAACTTGTTCCAGATATCTAATTATGAGCCTTACAAATTTTGAAATCGAAAATTACTTCTGTGATGATTTCACAGGTCAGGTTGCGATGCTCAGGGTGAAAACTGTGTGTAGTTTAGTACTTGTTTATCAAAACACTTTATAAAAGGGCACACTCAGAAAACAACTTGAAAAGACCCTTGTAAAAAAATAGTAAATATACTAAATTGTATAATCATAGAATCATATTTAAAACCAATCAAGGCTCTTAAATGTTATATTGAAAATACCCAGCAAAAGAAGAAACCAATCAATTGGTTTATGTTATTTCGGAATTGGTAATTGACGTTTTTATAGGCAGTAAATAAGATAATTTTCAAACTAGTTGTATTATGGGAAAAAGCCAGGTTTGAATCACCCTCTTTGCAATAATTTTCTTCACTGATCTTGGAGAATAATATGAGTTATCATATAACATGTCAAAGTAACGATTGCCAATGGTCAATGACATTTGCAACAACCCTGTCTCATTCAAATGTAAATATAAACAAATTAAACTTATCATACAAATACAAGCAAGACATGATTAATTGACCTTGAAAATAAATCCCACAAAAGGAAATATTGTGTGCAGTAAAAAATAATAGGTAAAATAACTTTCAAGCTCAACCCAAAATATAAACAAATTTCTTGCCATTCACAGGCACTACCGTCAAATATCAAATGAATTATAAATTTGACACATCAGGATATGCAAGAAAATAATTTTATTTCATCCCGGCTACAAATGAATATGCATCCATGCCTGTGCTCATCGTTGCACAGTGCAACGGAAAAACAATGGATAACGTAAAATATCAAGAATATATATATATATATATATATATATATATATATATATATATATATATATATATATATATATTTAGATTAGTTTTGGTTGGTAAAGATTATTTAGATTTTTTCGACTAGGAGACTGACAGACTTACCTTGGTAAGAGTTCACTCTGTAGTCTTGAATAGAAACACATAAAAGCACTTAACCAATGATATATTTCAACCACACAGTGGTCTTTGTCAATCAAAGAGAAACACAAAAAGAAATATGAGAGAATGAAATAAAATAAATTTATATATATATATATATATATATATATATATATATATATATATTCTTGATATTTTACGATATCCATTGTTTTTCCGTTGCACTGACTTTATGAAGTTAATATATTACTATTGTAAGTAATTTTATCCACCATTAAGTGCAATGATTTTTTGCAAAAAAAATATATATATGAACTCTGTGAGAGTGATTCAACAATTGTCAAGTGAGCAAAAGTTGCCTCATCACAAAAGGTAAAATCATTGCACTTAATGGTGGATAAAATTACTTATAATAGTAATATATTAACTTCATATATATATATAGGTTAGTTTTGGTTGGTAAAGATTATTTAGATTTTTTGGACTAGGAGACTGACAGACTTACCTTGGTAAGAGTCCACACTGTAGTCTTGAAATAGAAACACATAAAAGCACTTAAACAATGATATATTTCAACCACACAGTGGTCTTTGTCAATCGAAGAGAAAACACAAAAAGAAATATGAGAGAATGAAATAAAATAAAATTTTTATTTTATTTCATTCTCTCATATTTCTTTTTGTGTTTTCTCTTCGATTGACAAAGACCACTGTGTGGTTGAAGTATATCATTGTTTAAGTGCTTTTATGTGTTTCTATTTCAAGACTACAGTGTGGACTCTTACCAAGGTAAATCTATATATATATATATATATATATATATATATATATATATATAGATTAGTTTAGATTATTTAGATTAGTTTTATTAGAGCTTAAAGCTTATTTAGGAATTTTTGGACTAGATAGGAGACTGACAGACTTACCTAATGGCAATAGTCCAAAACTGCAATATCTTGGAAATAAATAAATAAACACATATAAAAACTTATCACACTATTGAAATATTTCGATCAAAAAGATCTTTGTCAATCAAAAAAAGAGAAAAAGAAAAGACTGATGTGTATAAATATCCAAATGTCACAGATTTATAGTTTATAATATAGTGCTATATGAGATTTGTATAAATATTGATTATTTGAAACTAGATATTAATAGTCTGTCAGAAGGAGGGTAAATGGAGTTGTTAAAAATGGTAGAAGTTAGGGGGAAGGTAAAAGGAGTTTTATCTGATGTTGAGGTTAGGAGGCTCTCTAGATTTGGTGTACCACCGGTATGATAACTCCCATCTTCTCAATTCTGAAGGGTTGCAATCGGGGGGGGGGGGGGAAGCCTTAATTATTTTGGTGGTATAACAATCATTGAAAGATATGATGTGACTAACAGCAGCGTGTTAAGCAGTTGGCCTGTCTATGTTCATGGTTCCAACAAATAATTTTAAATTTGTTCTATCTTCATGTTAATATTGAATATAGAGAATGTATTATGTGTAATGTGTACCAAAGTTGAACAAGGTACAGGAATTTGAAAATTATAATTGATTTCTTTCTGAACAGAATTTAACAATAGGTAATTAAAATATGTATTAACCACTAACACACACAGTCAATAACGTAATGGGTCACGAATAACCGTCCTATGACTGCTTGAACCACAAAATAGTGCATTAGAAACTCTCATTGAGGTTTAACAAACTATGCAACAAACTTTAATTATTCAACTTATTTAGCTAGGCCACAATGAAGGATTCAGTATAACAGAGTTTTAGGTCAATGATACAATGTCCACTTAGGCTGCGGACATACAGAAGGCAACTGGTGATGGCAATACAATGTAAACTTTAGTTGCTAGTCGGTTTACATGATTGTGTTTTTAAAAAGTCGCTAGTTTAGTTGTCAGTTATGTCGTCATCAGAGGAAGATTGTCTATATTTTAAGAAAGATACTACAAAAAAAGACAATTCAGTCTAGCCCTACACCTTTACAACGTTATTCATGTGAGACAAAGGCAATTATTGCTTTGCAAAATTCACGAAATTACCCAGACCAATTTTTTAATTATCACATGAGTATTAGCAGTTACACTATCTTTTAAGTAATGTATTTTAGAACATCAGAAAAAAAAGAAATAATTGGCAAGAAAGATGGAGAAACAAATTTCAGCTGGAGAAAGATTAACAATAACACTCAGCTAAGGTTAATTGCTCGTTTATGTATTTATTTTTATGTATAAATGCAAAACTTTAAATAACATTACATTAAAATGAAATAAAAATTAGTTTTTGAAAACAAATGAAATTTTATAATTCAAGTGCAGATTTTATATATTTTGAACAAATTGTTGGTAATCATTCGTAGCCTATCGTCTTGAAGTTGTTAGATACACAAATCACGACCAGAACCAGCAATATTTTGTTTTTCTTACATGATATACCACTATAATAAAACACTAACCAAAGAAACAGAAACACAAAAAATACAAATAAAAATTATTATCATTTAAATATGATATCACTCTTGAGAAACACTTACACAACACAATAAAGACTGCTGGCAACTGAGCAACGAGTTTACAGCATGCCGTGACTAGAGCAACTCTAGTTTCTGTGTCATACGCTAGTCGCGTTGCTATCACTTCTCTATGAATATGTGCATGCAACTCCGTATGCTGTGAAAAAGCAACTCAAGTTTACGTTGCGTTGCGATCACCAGTTGCTTTCTGTTTGTCCGCAACCTAACTCCAATCGCTAGTGTTAAGGAAACAGAAAATGATGCAAATTTATTGGACAATAATCTTGCGCATTTATAACACCTAGGCAAAAAGATATGAACTGTGTTGAATTTTATCTTAAATGTCATAGTGTTTAAGATTTTTGGTTGCATATACAATTTATTAATGGTTCTTTAGGTTTGATAAATTTGATTACACGCTGCCTAAATTTTACCTATGATTATGAATAAAAAATAATGTTCAAGGGAATTAAAACTAAAATAGGTTTAGTAATTTTTTATAACCTTCTGAAAAGTGACAATAAATGAGGCAGTGTTAAAAATAAACATAATTGAAAAAAGTACATTTATTATATAACATTTTTACAAAATACATGTTTTAAATTTAATTAATCTCCATTGATGAACTTTCTGTGTTCTGTTTGGCAGTTTCTTTACGTTTTCGCTGTTCTTTTCTTTCGGTTACAGATTTTTTCAATCCTTTCATTTTTCTTGTTTGGAGTTTATTAATATTTTGTTTTGTCATGTGAACTCTGCCAACTTTAGTGCCAAAAACATCATGTGAAACATTCTTCACCTTCTTGACCTAAACAGAAAAAAAGCCAGTAACAAAAATGATGGATGTAAGACTGTTTTTTTAAAAATAGTACAAGTATTGTTTTTGTATTAGACCAGCTTGATTGAAACAGAATTTGGTGAATAGAGAAAGTTAGTACATTATTGGTAGTGATGTTTTGTGAAATTTTAATTAGGATTCAAACACAGTATTCTATTAACCTTTTTAGTGTCACTCTTTCGGTACAATTCACTAACCAAAAATACCATGCCATTTGTGAGCATAGTTGCAATTTTTTACAATATTATCTGCTACTTTTTTGCATTTTACAAGAGCTGAATAATTTTGGTTTTGTGTTTATACTGAGAATATATATATATATATATATATATATATATATATATATATATATATATATATATATAAATAAAATATTTTACTGTTTTATTAACGGATTTAAATTTTTTTTAAATTTTGACTCAAAAACAAAATTTTATGCATGGAAATATTTCTGACTTTAATATATATATTTTAAATTTTTTTTTGTTTTTGAAATATTTTAAATTTATTATATAAGAATTTTTGGACTAGATAGTAAAGCTTTAAGCTCTACTAGAACTAACCTAAATATATATATATATATATATATTAGGTTACTTGTAGTAGAGCTTAATGCTTATTTAGGAATTTTTGGAATAGATAGGAGATTGACAGACTTACCTAGTGGCAATAGTCAAAAACTGTAATCTTTTGGAAACAAATAAATAGACATGTATAAAAATTCATCACACTATTTAAATATTTCAATCACACAATGATCTTTGTCAATCAAAAAAGAGAAAAATCTACATTGTGCGATCGAAATATTTCAATAGCGTGATAAGTTTCTATGTGTCTAAAATTCAGATTATATAAGGACTGCTCTAGCAGAAAATATTAATGAAATTAACAAACACAGCACCTTATTACATAGTTGTATACATTTTAGAATGATTTTTATTACCTCCCTAATGGTTATCACTATCATCAGCTGGCAATTTAGGTTAACCTTTTATTTTAATCTTTACACTTTATCGTTCTTTGGCATTTTAGTCGTGTGTTGCTACTTACAATTTGATATAATAGAATTGGAATAGATGCTATTGGATAGTGAGAGTGAGTGCAGTGACAATGATGGGATAGTGAATATGTCTACATAGGTTTGCTAATGAAATTAGTGATCAGATATTGATGTTGATAATTCACTTTATGCGGCTCCCTCACCATCAGGTTTAGTAAAACACCATATTAAATTTAAAAGAGGGAGGGATATGACAATCAACCACTAACCCTTAATCGACAAGTAACAGTTTATGTTTTATTTATTTAATATATTTAAATTCATAATTATTTGTCTATCCTACTAATAATGATTATACAAAATAACAAACTAGCACAAGACAATTCGGTTGCCCCAAAAATTAAATTTTTGATTAATCCATACCTGGAGCGGAAAATTACCTAACAGAAATAGAGGATCAAGTATATTTAGCAAAAATTGGGGTAAACTAAATAGAGAAGTTAGACAGTAAAATAGAAGAGGGGGAAAGACAATAAAATGAAGGACAGGCCAACATATTATTACTGGTTAAATAAAATTTGTGCAAACTATAAAAAAGTATATTAGAACTAGAAGAAAATTGAAAAATTGGTAGGTATGAGAATAAATTTCAAGTGAGAAATGGGCTAGAGGTTAATAGCTATGAACAATTTGGAAGAAAAAATTATGAATAAGAAAAGAAATGAATGGATAGGAAAAATATTCAATAAAGAGATAATCAGTATAGACACATGAAATGTCAATGAAAGAAATACAAGGGCGCTGTATAAACTAAAAGGGAGTGTTGACTGGAAGATACACTAAAACTACTTAACTAAAATTCACTCAGCTGGCTTTACATCACCTGTTTTAAAACAGTGTTTAATTTAAAAAAATCACAAACATATAGTAAAGACAGTTTATATAGTTACATTATATCTTAAAAGAACTTTAAAAAAGGATTTAATTTTTTAAATATAGTTAATTCCTTCACACATATTCTACTAGCACCTCTTTATATATTTGAACTACGTTATTCATTTAATGTTAAATCCTTGAATGCCTTATGGCTATGATGGTAAAATATTTTTATATAATTTTGTCAAACAAAATAACATTACAAATTATACCAACCTTTAATGCCTTAGATTGCTTGCAAGCTAATTTAAAGAGGTCATTGGAAGCGAGTTTTGTTCTCCTAAGTTTGAAATCCGCTGAAGGCCCTATTTCTTCTAATTCAACCCTAGGCGTTCGACTACCAGACTTCTTTAATAATATCCTTTACAATAACAAAAAAAGGATTTAAAATATTCAATAAGATTTAAACCATACTGAAAATATAATTAAATTAAAAATAAAGATAATCTATTGGTCATAAAAACAGTAATATCATCCTTAATTCATGTAAGAACTTCTGTGAAGTATCAAATTTGTGAATTATCCAAAAAGTTGTTTAACTGAGTTTAACTTCTAGAAAGAGGCCCTAATCTATATGTTTTATAGGTTCAGTGAAATAAATATCCTAAAAAGTGTAATGTAAATAAATTAACAGGTATTTATAAATTTACAAAAAGAATAATAAAATAATATTTCAAGTTATTAAAAAAAAACAATTGATTGTAAATTTATTAAATACACAATGTATGAAAGGAAATTCATTTTAATTCATAGAGCTTACTAACAATGTTAAAACACAAGGTGCAAGTGTTCAAGGCACTGTTTACTTATTTATTTATCTATGACCACTAAGCAAATGTAGCTCTAGTTACTTAAATAAATAAATGCTTACTTATTTATTCATATCTGTTCCTGGTGATAAACTAATTAATTTGTTTGTTTATGCTGATTGACCAAACACACACACACACACACACACACACACACACACACACTGGAATCATGTCATCAGCCTATAATTTGTATAAAGACAGACAAATATTTGATTGAACTCTTACCACAAATTATCTCCATAGAAAATTTTCTGGCCATCAATTATTTAGAGACTTTATAATATAACATTTTTGTGTAAATCTATGTTTAAAGGGATAATTTATACTAAAAATAATATATTTTCAATGTCAAAAGGCTTAATGTCAATAGCCAGTGGTAAAGTGGAAAAGCAAAAAAAAAAAAAAAAATGTTTTTCTAAAAGATAGTTTATACCATCATATTTTTTACTCTTAAAATAAATATAAATAAATGAAAATGTCACTTCTCTTTCTAAAACATCTTTTTCATCAAGAATTCAAATACTGCATTCAAAATATATTTAACTTTAAAGCTAATTTATCTAATATCAACAGTCTGAAGCAAGGCAGTGTTTTGACAGACCTTATCATGTTTGTAGGAAAGTATTTATACTGACCCTCTAGCTCATGTCTCTCCTATTAAGACCCCCCCCCCCAAGGCCACATGCAGGGTTATGTGGTCTGCACTATACTAAACGTAATTATTTAAATTTTATAAATTTATTATACTATTGCAAAGTGATTGGCATAATATCTAATACCAAAATATTCTCCAAAGAAAAATTATTTTTCAAACTAGAAAATAGTAAATTTGAAAAATAATTAAAAAAAAGATTTTATAATTATTATTCAAAATGAAGATGAAGAATTTTCATCATCAAAGTGCAAATTCTTTGAGCCACTATTCTGAGGAAGCTATAGTAATTTCAAAGTACAAAGCAATTTATTAGAAACCTGTAACTGCGCATATAGATCTTATCCTCCTCTGCAGTAAACATGATGACATGCTCTAAACCTTGTAGCCGAACTGCTTGTACAGTTTCTCTTCTTAAAAAATCTATAAAAATATTCTGAACTCTCTTGAAATCTAGATTTTGATCAAACTGTGGTCCAGCAAAAATAAGGCAGGGTTTAAGTCCTAGAGCGATTTTTTCTGAGGTAAATTCCGCCAAGCTTTTATACTGTTCAATTCCAAGCTCAATCATATCCAAAAGCTGATCATCAAACATTCGTCCTATAACATAAATAATAAATTTTATCCCTAACTAAATTTTATTGTTTTATTTAAAAAATTATGAAGCAATTTTTTTATTATAAACAATTTATAACATTTTTGAGGCTGAACCCTAAAAGAATAGTTCATACTGGGTAACGCCATTGTCTCAGTCATCCAGATTGAAGACGTGACAGAACTGACAATCATCTCTCTTTCAAGGGCTTGGACTATGCCCTAATTATATTTTACATTCCTGAATTTTATAGTCAATTACAGTCTTTTATATTTTACAGTCTTGCTTTATTGTTCTTAGAAACTTATTTTTACAACTAATGCAGGGAAGCATACATTACTAATATGACTGGAGTTTCTAAGAAGTGTTCTTCTTCAGACAAAAATTTTTTTTGAAAACTTTTGCTTTGACTAGGAGATAGATTTCATCAAGAACAATTATAAGGTTGAAAAGCTTGATACTTTACGGGAACAAGTGGGAAACAATAAACTGTAGGACTAGGTACTAATACCTCAAAGAAGGGTATATCTATATAACAGTTATAGTTTGATTTAAAACAGAATAGGATGCTGCGTAGGTGAAATCAACCTGAGTAAGTGGGGATTACAGCAGTCTGAGCTAATAGGAAATTCACATCTTGCTGCGTGGGTGAGCCTTGTTGCCAATTCTACGTTAAAACTTCTGTTCATCGCTCAGTGACATCGTAACTGTGGTGGAGTGATTTACTAGAGGTGTAGCTTGCATCGTTCTGGAATTTCAGTCGCTGCCAATGGCGGTTTGACTGTCTATGCATTCAAACTGACAACATCGCATCCCTATCCTGCCACAGACCCATTCTTATTCTAATTTAAATCAAAGAAATATCGAAATCTTGTTGCTGTTCATGACGAGCTTGTTGTTAATTCTTATTACACATTTCCTATTACTTGCGACCAGACTTTTTGTTAACTAAAAGTTGTTAACTTATACTTGGAGTATAAAAGTTGTTAACTTTATACTCCAGGAGGCTGAAGAAGTCGTACGACGAAAACGTTTCCTCCAAGTGTAAGTTAACAATTTAACAACTTTTAGTTAACAAAACGTCTGGTCGCAAGTAATAGCAAAAGTGTAATAAGTTAAATCAAAGTCTAATTGCAGCTTTAACTGTTAGGGTAAACTCAAAAGTCCTGTACATTTTATACTGTCCCCTATGTCAACAATATGAGTAACTAAGCTATAGAAATGGGTAGCTAAATTGTCTAAAACACCATAATATTATTTATTTTATGTTAAAGTGCAATACTAAATGGTTGAATATAAAAGAATTAGCATTGAATAAAGTATAACTGCCGAAAACTAAATCTTATTCCAAAATGTTTATGGTTTGTCAATGACTTTAAAACAAATATTTCTAGATTAATATTAATTACAAATTAAACAATTAATTTAAATGAGCAAATATTATTTCATATAGTGAATGCTATAAACTGAAAAAAAATAATAAATATGGCAATCATGTACCAACAGAAGCAAAATTTTGAATGATAAATGTAGTAAATAGGTTTATTTAATTTTCAAACATTTACTGATTTAATAATTTAATGAATTCAATTAAACAAGATTCTAAAAAAAATATCATGCTTCCAACATTTTTTCTTGAAAAATTGGAATAAAAATATATTATTGACCGACTTTATATTAAATTCATAGAAGTAAGATTAATTCATTGAAATATAAATAATATAACAAACTTAATAATCTATAATACAAAAAGTAACATAAACTACGACTAATGAAAACAGATGTTTTATGAAAGTGTATGTTATTTCTGTTGGTAATATATTTATTTAATAAAAAAATTTTTCATTTCATTATACTGAATTCGTTGTACTGCTCGACCGAGTAAACATTGTTGCAGAAGAGGGGAATAGTAGCAGTAGTTCACATACTTTCTAAGCAATGTTTACTAGTTCCAGTAGTGTTGACAGTACTTCCCTCTTTGGCTACAATGTTTATTCAGTAAACAATTTTACTTGGTCTAGAAGTGGAAATATTTATTTAATTACTCAAGTAGTACTTCATTATTTACCTATTATAAGGTTATTTGGCCTTTTTTTGTTGTGCGATGCAAATGCAAACATGGATGTAGTGTGTTTCTTGCAGAATCCTTCAATTGGTACAATATTTTCAAAAGGGAGTACATCATTTTTTTTGTTAAAATGTATTGCATCTGGTTTTTTTAGCTGATACTGAAAAATAAATATCAGAATAAAGAGTAAAAATGGAAAATTAGAGACATATGAGAAAAAACAAAATTAGATAAACTGGTTATAACAATTTCCGTTACATCATTGTAATATGAAATATTTTCAATAAAATGCAAACTTGAACCATCAACAATAATTAAATAACTAGTCAAAATGAAATCAAGCACTCCAAAAACATTTTTAATGGATAAGCTACTTACCAAATCTTTTAAACATTCCCTTACTGCTTCACTTGTATTCTTTCCTTTTATGAACAGAGTTTGTTTTGTATTTTCTATTATTTTAGGTTCTCTGTTACTTAGTATTCTCTTTCCTTTGTGTGTGGTTGGTTTTCTAAAATATTAGTTATATAACCATTGTAATACAATTTTTACAAAAAATACTTATAATTTTACAACTAGTGATATAATAAAAGACGTACACAAAGCTCACACATTAATCATTTATTGACTCATACGCGTTTCAATGAGAAAGTTATCATCATCAGTGAGTGTTACTACTACAAACTCTAACGTACAACTCTAAGGAAGCTAAGGAATGGCACAATTCCGGTATAGGTAAATAATTCAAAGAGTCGCAGTCGTTACTTAACCCAAGAATACTTCCTTCCTTGAGCTGGTCAATGTTTCTGTCGCTCCCATCAAAATCTTGAACTCGTCGAAGGGAGTGATCAAATGTAGGTATCTAATGCAAGTGGAATTAGAAGAGATAAAAGAGAAATAGTAGCCAAATGCGAAACAGACGTGGTACGCATAATGAAAACCAAACAAGGATAGAGAGTGCCAACTGCATCCCTAATAGTCGTCACCTTTAGGAAACCATCTATCCCCAAATATATCTATGCAAGATATATTTTCTTTCTGTGTAACCTTATGTTCCAAATTCCAGGTGCTGCTACAAATGTCAGCGATTCGGACATGTGCGTAGCTCATGTACGAAAGCAGAAGTCTGTGGTAAGTATCATAATGAAGGCCATGTTGATAAGGGCTTTAAGAATGCTCCAAAATGTGCCAATTACACTGGTGATCACAAGGAAGAGAAAGAAATGCTCAGTATAATGGCAAAAGAAAAGATATCCTTTTTAGGAGCGAAGAAGAAGTATGAGTCATAAACATTCAGACATGAAAATAAATCCTATGCTGCAGCTACCACATCTGAAAATGCATCCTGCTCTAACTGTGTTACCCAAAAGTGACAATTCAAAATATACATTCTACATATTTGTCATAAATATGTTTCTATCTAAAAAGAGTCAGACTTGATCGACAGTTTATTTCTAAATACATCTTACAGTTACACTTATAAATTATATGTTTAATGTCTATTCAATGAAAGCTGTATATTATAGATACTAGATCTAACCTAATTTGCTACTTTGATAAACTGCTTTTTCATAACTACTGACGATCCCTACAAAAGAGATTGAGCAGTCCTAGTTTATGTTATAAAACTTGATTTTTCCGATCAAACCTATTTAAACCCTGATACTTTGTAGTTATATTATGGTGTGGTCGTATCGGAATGTAGTATAACAAAGTTCTCTGTTGTACAAAGAAACCTTGAGTGTTTATGAATTGAGGTTATTTTTCTAAAGTCATTGTTTTGTTCTTTTTTATGTTCCTGAGGACATTCAACATTGTCTAGTAAAATCTTTATTATAATATGTAGGGGTAATGTATTAGACCAATAATTATTATTATAAAGGAAGATAGTAAAAAATATTGAAGCATTTTGAAATAGAAAATACTAAGGTTGAAATACAGTACTCCGGCACTATACGATATTTTGGGAAATTGTTCAAAACCATCAAATTGGACGATATCCACAAGAATTTTTATAGCGCCGGGCTTCTGTATTTTTACCAATACTAATGTGGAGTATAACTTTGTTATTAATATTTGTTGATTCCTTCTTCACGTGAGCTACTAGTTTTCACTAAACGATTATAAATATTTATAATCGTATAGTTAATTATTAACATTAAACTATATCTTTATAAACTATAATAACGGTAATTTTTCTTAATAACTGTGAAGTACTTAAATTTATTTACATCTATTATGAAAGGTTAACAATTTTAACACTACATAAATAATAACCAAACATTGTGGCCTTTTGCTAAAAGTAATTTCTTACGCTATTCTCTGCATCACAGGCATTATAATAAATGATTACTTTCAATATATTTTAATAAAACTTCACTTTCTTTTGCTATGATAGCAAAAAACAACACACATGTATTTATTACTCATAAATTAAGGTTAGGGCACACTTCGAGTTGTAAGAACAGAGCGAAAGCTGAGAATGAAAGATTTGTTTTCACTACTTTAATATCATAGAATTTGTACTATATCAATTATAATTATTCCAATAGGAATGAAAAATGTTAGCAGAAATAAGTAACATTCAGAAGTAAGGTTTTGTAGAACTACTATTGGATGTTCTAAGCGAAAATTAAAAATATAACTTTATATGTATGATGTGAATTTCATTGTTCCTGCTCCCCGGTATCAGATTAAACACATATTTTGTGTAAGTGGCACTACCCACGCGATTCCACTATCCCAAATAACGCAACAGCAATGCCTATTCATTAGTTCTACCTTAATTACAGTTTCTCGTCTTTATCCTTTATTTATAAAAAAGGTACCAATTCTTTAGATACGATATAAAGAATATGCAATTCTACGCACATGATGACTTAATTTTACACTACAACTTATCTCGTGGACCTTTATAATCCTATCTATTATCCATAGACCATTTATCTTCCTATTAATCTGTGGCAATGTAATAAGAAAGCGACCATATATTGGTCATTATGAAATATTTCCTAAAAGAATACAGTATTTGGAAAAAAATGAACAGCATTCAATTTAGATATTTCATTTTAAAATATATTTTTACTGTCGTGATCATTTAACCGTACACTTGGCTTTATGTGCACGGTTAGCTGGACGCAACAATTCATACTTCACGAAGTTATCAAATGAAAAATTCCACTCACATTACTTGCAATAGCTTTTCAATTTATCGCTTGATTGGTACAAAATTGAATTGAACTTGTTCTTCAAATCGATTTTATATCGTTTCATAACAAAAAATTTTTAATGTTAGAAATTACAGCTATATTTTTTATGTTTGAAAGGGTAAATATTAAATACCAGTTGCGTAGCACCCCCGTTGACCTTTCGCGACATAATAAGATATACCTCTATTTTTCATCTTTAATGACCCCCTTTTAACTCTTTCCATCACATATTTAAGTCATTGGTAAAAAAAGAAAACTATAAGAAATTATCGTAATGATGTGTTTGGCAACCGTTGTTTCATTGATGAAGCCTACGTACATAATGACAACTTTATTTATGAGTGTGGGAAATGTAGGATAGGCAGGTTGGTTACCTAGTATGTAGTGAAAAATAATTATGGATTCAAAGTGAATGTAATCATTTAAAATATATTATTTTTGTGTTATGTGATGCTTGCACTATATACTGTTATCTATATTTATTTGTACATCTGTAGTACAATAATACCTAATATAGTTTCAAAAATATATATAGTTTTTGAAATAATATATAATTTCAGAAATATGGTATAGGTTCTAATACTACATACAGTATTAGAAATAATATATACTGACGCTAATATAGTTTCAGAAATTCTCGCTAAATCTTACTCAGTTCATTTTCATCTTAGCTTTTACTCAGTGCAGTCTGATTTTAGGAATTGTTGATGAAAGCCCACAAATATCAATACAAAACTTTGCTGCTATTTGTGGAAAATGATTAATAAACTATATAACCACCAGAAAAATAAACGCAATAACTTAACCCCAAAATCTCAACTTGACAAACCTATAAAATACATCAAAATTTCATACAGAATATCCAAAACTCATTAACTAATCAACACATTTCCAAAAATACCCTACTCCAAGCACAACAACCTCAACAAACAAAACCCATAATCACAAAGAAAGGCATGTACAACTCTTCAGACGTATACATACTAACTTGCAGTTCGTGTCCCAGTTTCTACATGACCCAAACAAGAAGACCAATTTACACACGTTGCCAAGAACACATAAAAACATTCACAAACAAAAACCTGATCAACTTTACTGAACACCTCATTTCCACAAACCACAACTACATAAACATAACATCAAATTCTACAAAAATAAAACAAAACAACCAACGGCACACAATTGAACAGAATGAAATACACAAACATTTTAAACTACAGCCAACACCCGATTACGTTATAACTCTCACACATTTTTTGAAATTGTAACCCCCAAAACTGTCTAAAAAATTCACATAATACTTCTATCCTACCTCACTTTAATCTCACTTAAAAATAAAACAACCAAGTGGTTAGTTACGGGCTAAGGTGGCAATGTTATACACCCCGAAACGGCCTTCCTCAATAATCAATTAGTAATTGTCTTCAATAATCAAATGTAGTATTAATCAATGGATGTTCAAGTGTTATAGTATAGAACTGGTAGGTCAAGCAAAATTAAAATAAAATAATGTAAACATCAATGTAAAATATTTCTTATTACAATAACTCAGCAAAAAACCTAATCTAAAAAGTATACTTATTGCAGGTTAGTAAATATATTAAATACAATTTTACCTCTTGTGGGTTTGAAATTTCTCATAATGGCAATCTTAGCAAGATAAATTAATAATAAAATTACCAGTACCCAGTACCAAAAGCTGCTTAATACTTCATTGTCATTATCAGAATCTGGGTTTGTCATAGTTTTAAAACTACTGATTACAGAAAGAGACAGTAATGAAATGATTTCAAATTCTCTTAGATGTTGTCATACAAGGAATGAAATCCTATTAGATTGTAATATTGCAACATTTGTAACTAAAACCACTGCCTAAGAAATTACACCAAATTTAACAATAGCTGTATAAAATATTATGACATTATATAACCCCATATTGCATTTAAACATTTTGTGATATAACGAATTGTAAAAACTGTGTAAGTTAAATCAAGCTATAAAAGTTACAGCTTACATAGTTATAGTTTTGGGTTTAATTATAATTTTTAGGTATTACATGTTAAACTTTTATGGATATAAGAATTGTCTAAAAAAACAATTTATGACTTTTAAATACAGTACATCATTCATAAAATTTATTTCTAGATTGTTAATTGCAAGTAAATCTTAATTTTTTTATTATTAGTAGTAGTATTCATCAATAATCCCTCTAGTTAATAATATATATCTTTTAATTCAAGACCAATACCTAATCTGAAACTAAATTACTTCGTCAGTGTTCAGTGTAATTATTATTCTTTATGCTTTTAATCTAGGAGTCTTGCCTAAAAAGCTGTTGATTCATTTGTGAAACATGAATGATTTAGTTTTTTTGTAAATTTATAAAAATATAGATTGTCAACATAGTGTTTTTGACTGAACAAGTCAAAATTTATCCATTTACCCGATTCTTTTTAAGGATTATTATTTAAATGTATAAAAGTAAAATTCTTATCATTAATCAGAAAATTCAACTCCTGGTATAACATTGCCACCATCATTATATAAAATTTGTATCGGTTTTATTTTAATTACAAATATGGCTTGGGAACTAATACAGCTATTTTACAAAAAATAAATAGAATTCAGGGTAATTATACAAAAATAATATTAACAACTAAACAAGCCCAACATTAACAGACTTTTTCCTTTGCTTCATAAGCCAAAATTTGACAAAAACTATCCTCTATTGGTAATATTGAACAAATGTTGTGTTTACCTCCAAAATATCCCATCAGGCAATACTGAAGGGAAGATAACCTCTCTCTTGTATACTACAATAGATATTTGAATTAATTGTAGGGTATAAAGTAACAAATTTTTGAACAAATATTGTCTTTACCTCCAAAATACCCCATCAGGTAATACTGAAGGGAAGATAACCTCTCTCTTGTATACTACAATAGATATTTGAATTAATTGTAGGGTATAAAGTAACAAATTTTTGAACAAATATTGTCTTTACCTCCAAAATACCCCATCAGGTAATACTGAAGGGAAGATAACCTCTCTCTTATATACTACAATAGATATTTGAAATAATTGTAGGGTGTAAAATAAATTATTGAACAAATGTTGTGTTTACCTCCAAGATATCCCACCAGGTAATACTGAAAGGAAGATAACCTCTCTCTTGTATACTACAATAGATATTTGAATTAATTGTAGGGTATAAAGTAACAAATTTTTGAACAAATATTGTCTTTACCTCCAAAATACCCCATCAGGTAATACTGAAGGGAAGATAACCTCTCTCTTATATACTACAATAGATATTTGAAATAATTGTAGGGTGTAAAATAAATTATTGAACAAATGTTGTGTTTACCTCCAAGATATCCCACCAGGTAATACTGAAAGGAAGATAACCTCTCTCTTGTATACTACAATAGATATTTGAATTAATTGTAGGGTATAAAGTAGCAAATTTTTGAACAAATGTTGTCTTTACCTCCAAGATACCCCATCAGGTAATACTGAAGGGAAGATAACCTCTCTCTTATATACTACAATAGATATTTGAAATAATTGTAGGGTGTAAAATAAATTATTGAACAAATGTTGTGTTTACCTCCAAGATATCCCATCAGGTAATACTGAAAGGAAGATAACCTCTCTCTTGTATACTACAATAGATATTTGAATTAATTGTAGGGTATAAAGTAACAAATTTTTGAACAAATGTTGTCTTTACCTCCAAGATACCCCATCAGGTAATACTGAAGGGAAGATAACCTCTCTCTTATATACTACAATAGATATTTGAAATAATTGTAGGGTGTAAAATAAATTATTGAACAAATGTTGTGTTTACCTCCAAGATATCCCATCAGGCTATATTGAAGGAAAGATAACCTCTCTCTTATATACTACAATAGATATTTGAAATAATTGTAGGGTGTAAAATAAATTATTGAACAAATGTTGTGTTTACCTCCAAGATATCCCATCAGGCTATATTGAAGGAAAGATAACCTCTCTCTTATATACTACAATAGATATTTGAAATAATTGTAGGGTGTAAAATAAATTATTGAACAAATGTTGTGTTTACCTCCAAGATATCCCATCAGGCTATATTGAAGGAAAGATAACCTCTCTCTTATATACTACAATAGATATTTGAAATAATTGTAGGGTGTAAAATAAATTATTGAACAAATGTTGTGTTTACCTCCAAGATATCCCATCAGGCTATATTGAAGGAAAGATAACCTCTCTCTTATATACTACAATAGATATTTGAAATAATTGTAGGGTGTAAAATAAATTATTGAACAAATGTTGTGTTTACCTCCAAGATATCCCATCAGGCTATATTGAAGGAAAGATAACCTCTCTCTTATATACTACAATAGATATTTGAAATAATTGTAGGGTGTAAAATAAATTATTGAACAAATGTTGTGTTTACCTCCAAGATATCCCATCAGGCTATATTGAAGGAAAGATAACCTCTCTCTTATATACTACAATAGATATTTGAAATAATTGTAGGGTGTAAAATAAATTATTGAACAAATGTTGTGTTTACCTCCAAGATATCCCATCAGGCTATATTGAAGGAAAGATAACCTCTCTCTTATATACTACAATATATATTTGAATTAATTGTAGGGTGTAAAGTAACAAATTACTGAACATAATATTTGTATAACATAATGAAGATGGAAACTTAATCTAATGGCTGAGAAAACAACTTCAAATATTCCTAAAATCACTTGAACATATGTTAGTATGCTACATTTGCCTACAGTAGCATTTACTTTTTTGATTATGGAGTCAGGGAATTTCAGAAGATGTGCTCAACTGTCAACTGAAAGTTTTACTTTTAAATAATTAAAACCTCTAAACCACAAATAACTTTTATTTAAACCTTATGTACATTTCAATTGCCCGGCAATCATCTTCAGAGGTATTTAAAAAATACAACTGAGAATACCTCTAACAATGAGAGAAACAAGTACGCTTCAACGTTTTCGCATGAAAGTGGTTCCGGTTTATTATTATATCTCTCTAACAATGAGAGAAACATGTACGCTTCAACGTTTTTGCATGAAAGTGGTTCCTGGTTATTATTATATCTCTGTAACAATGAGAGAAACAAGAACATTTATTTACTTCATCTTAGATTTACCTGTTACGTTATTTGCAAAATTTAAGTGGTTTTAGCCATTCAGACCTTATTATTTCAATAATAGCTGGTTGTTAAAAGGTGATAGCTTGAACCTAAATCAGGCTTAGAGGGAAGTTTTAATTAGTTTGAACTCATTGTTAAATACCTTCTATTAGCTTACACTCTCCTGATATATATCTTGTACACATATTCAATTATTAATAAAATACGTTTTTTTTCATCTAATCAAGTTCAAATACATTTTTTAAACCTATATTGGAGACAATTGATGTTAATACAGTTTAAACAAATATTTATTCAATTATTAAATTTAAAAAAATATGGGGTACAACCGGATTCAAACTGAGATTATTCACCTTCGAAGTCTGCACTGCGCCAACTTTTCAATACCTAGAAATATATTTCTCAAAGATGTATATGAATCTTCCCCCATTTGGTTGTTGTTGAAATCTCCATTGTGCAACCTTAAACTGTTGCCATGGTTAACACTCAATATCATAAATATTGCTCTAGTAATTAAAATAATTTTTTTTGCTAACCTGTAGGAATTTACTTTAAAAATTTTTTTATATTACTTGTTTAAAATAATATTCCTGATTTTAAAGTCTGATTGGGTTGTGAAACTATTTTAAAGGATTCCTTATATTCAATGTGCCATTATTACTTTAAAATTAAAAATTTGGCTTTATCTTATATTCAAGAATCATATGCCAGTGACAGAATAAGAAAACCTCTCTTGTAGAGTATGTAAGATTTCAAGATAACTGTGGAATAATTCATACCCAAAGGCACAAATTTTAAAATTAAATGCTATTTTATCCATGTTAATGCTTTGAGCTTGGCACACATTGACAAAATAAGTGAAATCAATTTCTTCATAATTTAAATATAAATAAACTCCAAATTTAAAGAGGGCCATTCAACTCAATAAACGTAAATTTATGTTTATACTCAATAAATATTAAATTTAATGTTTATTACATGTATAGGATAGTATTTATTTAGCAAATCAAATTAAAATGTTACAAGAAATGGCAAGATCTTAAAAGCAAACTTTAAATTTTCTTAACCTACAATTGTGCAAAAAGTATTGAGCCTACAAGGCCTCTTTGGAAGTTTGTTAACAGGCTAATCCTCTGTCACAGATTTATTAACAGCCACGGCCTACTATTAACTCATTGTGTAAACCTGTTTTGAAATTATTTTAGTTTAGATGTGAGGGGTAAAAATTAATATCAGATTTGATCAGATAAATAAAAAAAATTAGATTTGATAAAAAACTAGCTAATTTAAAAAAAAACTTTATTTGTGTTTAGAAGACTACAATGGAATTTTTAAATCACTCTGGGGGTTAAACTTTAAAATCCTCCTTCAATGCCTCTGCCGCAGGAAAATTATAACTTACTTTACAGTGTGCGTTATTTTAGCTCTTCTAAATGTATTTACATATATTTTTAACTTTTAGCAAAATATCTAGAGCATCACAAAATAAAATTATTTTAGTTTCATTGCAATAAAAATGTCCAATTCGTATTTTAAAGCAGTGAACAATTCACTTAATTAAAGGATCGTGTTTATGTTAAGAAATTTCAGTAAGGTACTAGTTTAAATTAGAATCAGGTCTAGTAAAGATTTACTCTTAAAGGTTTAAGATTAGTGATAATTACTAAACACTTTTAAATGTTTTAAACTTGCCTATAGTAGCACTTACTTTGCTTGTTGAGGACGGCCGTTTCGGGAGATGTGTCCCTTTGTCAACTCAGACAGTAACGCACGAGAGTTACGGTCTGACAAAGGGACACATCTCCCGAAACGGCCGTCCTCAACAAACAAAGTAAGTGCTACTATAGGCAAGTTTAAAACATTTAAAAGTGTTTAGTGATTACTAGTAGCTCACGCGAAGATGGAATCAACAAATGTTAGTGATAATTCTAAGTGCTTCACATTATTGCCAATGTGTATTGCGGGCTACCAGACAAACGCGCGCGCGCTTATCGAGAGAGCGTTCTGGATCGAAATTAGTGAATATAAAACCTTTATACATATAAATATTGCAACTCAGCGACGACGATGATAACATGGCAATGAAACACGCCGGTTTACTACTTTGTAAATACGTTTAAGTATAAGCAAGTAACAAAATTGTATTGTTTAGAAATAAAATAAGCATCAATAAAATCTGTTGAAATTTACAAATAGGTTGAAATAGCACATACTTTGTCTAAATAAGTTAAATAGCAAGTCCTACATAAGACGAGTGTTTACATATCGACGCATTTTAAAGTGTATAAGTGAAAACTAGTAATTCAAGTTGAAGAAGGAAATAAATAATAATAGAGTTGGTGTGGATTTTTATGAAGTAAAATCCTTAAGTAAGAGTTTAAAAAAAGAAACTTGTTTGTTTTGTACGACTTACCATCGCACTACACAAAATGTTGCGACTGGTATTATGAATGAAAGGGTAAGCTGTGGCTACTGTGCGCGTGTGCGGGGAGATGGGTAGCAAGTCCCGGACAGACAGTGGAAGGGCATAGCTTGTTGTGTCATGAACGCGGAAACATCCAGCACTGCAGACACCAAGACATGTATCACGATGGAAAACACATTGTGCATGGTGAGTGTCTATCTCTCACTCTTAGTTCTATGTTTTAATACATGCTTCGGCCACAGCTACGTATCTGAAAACCATAACAAACCAATGAGGTGTTATTGTGAATAAACCTCGCTTATTATTTGTACCATTGCATTCAAATTGGTCCCTTATTCCTCGGTTGTCCAAGATCAAGGGCATTATTAAACCTAGACACAAAGTGTATGCAAGTTCATATATATGTTTTAATTTATTTAATGGCTCTAATAAAAAACAAGCAAAAATGTTTTCCATGAACAGAACCAGTCCTAAAATTAACCACGCACAGTTTCAAGTTATATCTATTTTCAATATTTATTTTTAACAATTGAAAGAAAACGTGTAACAATTTTAAGTAAATTTTGTTTTTATTTCTCGGGCGTTCTTATTTTGCCAAACATATTGGTAGGCCTAAAGGTACGTTTAAAAAACGTATTCGACTACATTTAGAACTGAAAACCGTTAAATCTAATATAATTATATTAGGCCTATAAAATATAAGCCTAGCACTAAGTAGAGTTGCAGAGGATAATGAACGAATTGAAAGCTTTAATATCTGAATCGGACAATAAAAATATAAAAAGGAAACTATTGAAATCGTTGCCAAAAAGATGACACAAAATGGACAAAAAAACATTTCTTAATACATTACTGAATCTAGACCGAAGTATTTAAATTCTAGTATACCAATAATTTCAATAATACTAGAGTTAAAAATACTTATAACACTTATTATATGTCGGTATTTTAAAATATTTGATTTTATAAAAAATTAACAATACAAAAATTGGATTAATCTTTCTTATTATATAACAATTAAAAAATAATTTAATTTCTTGGTAACAAAACTCAAATATAAACGCCACTCTTAAACGGCTAAACGAATATAAACTAATAGGGCCTACATATGGTATTTCGCTTTAAAAATTGGGCAATTTAAGTTTATACAATTTATGGCGCCACTTCTAAATTTTTTTCTGATTTCCATATACTACTTAAAAATAGCTTTTAAAGAAGTTTTTTTTAAAATTTTGCAAATAGAAATAGTGGTTCAAATTTAAAAAAACCCCAAACAGGGTTTTATAAACGTATGCGAAATAAATTATAAATAATATAACTCAATGTATCTGTTTAAAACAGAGCACTATGCCACACTACACACATTAAATTACTATATAGTTATTTTACAATATGGCAAAACAGTATCTTGTTAAAATAGATTTGGTTAGAAAAAAGTTATAGCCTAGTTCTTATTGACCCTACACGTAGACACGTAAGTTGTGCATTGTTGGCAAACACTTAAAACAATTCTTTCATTTCATCAACCGGTTCGTTTACAAAGGAATCTTGATTGTTTTCTAACCAAACCTATCGTAACTAGATACTCGGCACCTTTGTAATGGAGTTATATTTATTTCAAAAGAATTTCTCTGCCTAATGACAGATCTAAGTTATCCTTCTAATTTTGGTTTGTTTGAACTTTTTCAAAATTTTATCATCTCTGGTTTGCGACATTTATAATAATTTTTTCCTTTAGAATGTATTTCTAAATGAGATATTTAAATATGAAACACTTGACATATAGGATATAGATTCAATATTTGACCAAGAATTTATATTTCCACATAAATCATACAGTTTTCCACGAGTTGTTTTTACCCTTATCCTAATTAACTAAATGCATATATTTTCCCAACGACCTGTCTTTCATATACTTTTGTCGCTCAGTTAAATAGTCTGGAAGTTCGATTTCTGAAAGCTTCATTTTGCATAAACAATTTCCAACGTAAACACATTCAAAAAGAATTTGAAACGACTACTTTGAATAATGTTCCGCTCAATATGAAACAGGTCTAGGAAGGGTCTACGGTAAAACCTGTATTATCTATACACTTGTATATTTTTTGTCCATTTTTATCTTTAATCAAACATTGCAAAAATAGAAGACGTTGATATAAGTTATTTATTCATCGTTTGTAGTTTATCTATGTTGGTTATTTAATCATATTTTCTTCTATTGTTATTCTACGAGTTACCATACACTTTAAAAACCTATACGAGGTGTGTTGAAGCACTGTAAATTGGTAATTTGATCTCTGACAGCAACAAAATAATTCCTTACTCTTTCTAGAAGCTGACTTAATTCCATTCCTTAACCTTGCCTTACTACCCATCACTGACGAGCTATTTTCATTGTTAGTCTAAGCGGAAATTTGGTGGATCTTGCTTGTCAAACCATCTGTAAATACAGCGGTTCCCAAACGTTTTAACCCATGGCTCCCTTGTGATGAATATATTTTCTAGCGGCGGCAATAATATTTTCAAATTACCTTTTATCAAAAAATTTCTTCCTACTACTGTAGGTAATACCGGTGAATACTGTACATACTGGTACATCTCTATACTATTGTACATAATACCGGTGCATACTGCACTTACTGGTACATCTATATACTAATGTAGGTAATACCAGTGCATACTGCACATATTGGTACATTTACCTACTACTATAGGTAATACCGGTGCATACTGCACATACTGGTACATTTACCTACTACTGTAGGTAATACCGGTGCATACTGCACATACTGGTACATCTCTATACTACTGTACGTAATACCGGTGCATACTGCACATATTGGTACATTTACCTACTACTGTAGGTAATACCGGTGCATACTGCACATATTGGTACATTTACCTACTACTGTAGGTAATACCGGTGCATACTGCACATACTGGTACATTTACCTACTACTGTAGGTAATACCGGTGCATACTGCACATACTGGTACATCTCTATACTACTGTACGTAATACCGGTGCATACTGCACATATTGGTACATTTACCTACTACTGTAGGTAATACCGGTGCATACTGCACATACAAGTACATCTCTATACTACTGTACGTACTACCAGTGCATACTGTACATACTGGTACATTTACCTACTACTGTAGGTAATACCGGTGCATACTGCACATACTGGTACATTTACCTACTACTGTAGGTAATACCGGTGCATACTGCACATACTGGTACATCTCTATACTATTGTACATAATACCGGTGCATACTGCACTTACTGGTACATCTATATACTAATGTAGGTAATACCAGTGCATACTGCACATATTGGTACATTTACCTACTACTGTAGGTAATACCGGTGCATACTGCACAAACAGATACATCTCTATACTATTGTACGTACTACCAGTGCATACTGTACATACTGGTACATTTACCTACTACTGTAGGTAATACTAGTGCATACTGCACATACTGGTACATTTACCTACTACTGTAGGTAATACTAGTGCATACTGCACATACAGGTACATCTCTATACTATTGTACGTACTACCTGTGCATACTGTACATACTGGTACATTTACCTACTACTGTAGGTAATACCGGTGCATACTGCACATACTGGTACATTTACCTACTACTGTAGGTAATACCGGTGCATACTGCACATACGGGTACATCTCTATACTATTGTACGTACTACCAGTGCATACTGTACATACTGGTACATTTACCTACTACTGTAGGTAATACTAGTGCATACTGCACATACTGGTACATTTACCTACTACTGTAGGTAATACCGGTGCATACTGCACATAGAGGTACATCTCTATACTATTGTACGTACTACCAGTGCATACTGCACATACTGGTACATTTACCTACTACTGTAGGTAATACTAGTGCATACTGCACATACTGGTACATTTACCTACTACTGTAGGTAATACCGGTGCATACTGCACATAGAGGTACATCTCTATACTATTGTACGTACTACCAGTGCATACTGCACATACTGGTACATTTACCTACTACTGTAGGTAATACTAGTGCATACTGCACATACTGGTACATTTACCTACTACTGTAGGTAATACCGGTGCATACTGCACATACAGGTACATCTCTATACTTTTGTACGTACTACCGGTGCATACTGCTCATACTGGTACATCTCTATACTATTGTACGTACTACCGGTGCATACTGCTCATACTGCTACATTTACCAACTACAGTAGGTAGCCTAATACTAGTGCATAATGCTCATACTGGTACATCTCTCTACTACTGTAGGTAATACCGGTGCATACTGCACATACTTGTACATCTCTATACTATTGTACGTACTACCGGTGCATACTGCACATACTGGTACATCTCTCTACTAATGTACGCAATACTAGTTAATACTGCACATACTGGTACATCTCTCTACTACTGTACGTAATACTGGTGCATACTGCACATACTGGTACATCTCTATACTATTGTACGTACTACCGGTGCATACTGCACATACAGGTACATCTCTCTACTAATGCACGCAATACTAGTGCATACTGCACATACTGGTACATCTCTCTACTACTGTACGCAATACTAGTGCATACTGCACATACTGGTACATCTCTCTACTACTGTACGTAATACTAGTGCATAATGCTCATACTGGTACATTTACCTACTACTGTAGGTAATGCCGGTGCATACTGCAAATACTGGTACATCTCTATACTTTTGTACGTACTACCGGTGCATACTGCTCATACTGGTACATCTCTATACTATTGTACGTACTACCGGTGCATACTGCACATACTGGTACATCTCTATACTTTTGTACGTACTACCGGTGCATACTGCTCATACTGGTACATTTACCTACTACTGTAGGTAATACTAGTGCATACTGCACATACTGGTACATTTACCTACTACTGTAGGTAATACTAGTGCATACTGCACATACAGGTACATCTCTATACTATTGTACGTACTACCTGTGCATACTGTACATACTGGTACATTTACCTACTACTGTAGGTAATACCGGTGCATACTGCACATACTGGTACATTTACCTACTACTGTAGGTAATACCGGTGCATACTGCACATACGGGTACATCTCTATACTATTGTACGTACTACCAGTGCATACTGTACATACTGGTACATTTACCTACTACTGTAGGTAATACTAGTGCATACTGCACATACTGGTACATTTACCTACTACTGTAGGTAATACCGGTGCATACTGCACATAGAGGTACATCTCTATACTATTGTACGTACTACCAGTGCATACTGCACATACTGGTACATTTACCTACTACTGTAGGTAATACTAGTGCATACTGCACATACTGGTACATTTACCTACTACTGTAGGTAATACCGGTGCATACTGCACATACAGGTACATCTCTATACTTTTGTACGTACTACCGGTGCATACTGCTCATACTGGTACATCTCTATACTATTGTACGTACTACCGGTGCATACTGCTCATACTGCTACATTTACCAACTACAGTAGGTAGCCTAATACTAGTGCATAATGCTCATACTGGTACATCTCTCTACTACTGTAGGTAATACCGGTGCATACTGCACATACTTGTACATCTCTATACTATTGTACGTACTACCGGTGCATACTGCACATACTGGTACATCTCTCTACTAATGTACGCAATACTAGTTAATACTGCACATACTGGTACATCTCTCTACTACTGTACGTAATACTGGTGCATACTGCACATACTGGTACATCTCTATACTATTGTACGTACTACCGGTGCATACTGCACATACAGGTACATCTCTCTACTAATGCACGCAATACTAGTGCATACTGCACATACTGGTACATCTCTCTACTACTGTACGCAATACTAGTGCATACTGCACATACTGGTACATCTCTATACTACTGTACGTAATACTAGTGCATAATGCTCATACTGGTACATTTACCTACTACTGTAGGTAATGCCGGTGCATACTGCACATACTGGTACATCTCTATACTTTTGTACGTACTACCGGTGCATACTGCTCATACTGGTACATCTCTATACTATTGTACGTACTACCGGTGCATACTGCACATACTGGTACATCTCTATACTTTTGTACGTACTACCGGTGCATACTGCTCATACTGGTACATTTACATACTACTGTAGGTAGCCTAATACTAGTGCATAATGCTTATACTGGTACATTTACCTACTACTGTGTGTAATACCGGTGCATACTGCACATTCTGGTACATCTCTATACTATTGTACGTACTACCGGTGCATACTGCACATACTGGTACATCTCTATACTTTTGTACGTACTACCGGTGCATACTGCACATACTGGTACATTTACCTACTACTGTAGGTAGCCTAATACTAGTGCATAATGCTTATACTGGTACATTTACCTACTACTGTGTGTAATACCGGTGCATACTGCACATTCTGGTACATCTCTATACTATTGTACGTACTACCGGTGCATACTGCACATACTGGTACATCTCTATACTTTTGTACGTACTACCGGTGCATACTGCTCATACTGGTACATCTCTATACTATTGTACGTACTACCGGTGCATACTGCTCATACTGCTACATTTACCAACTACAGTAGGTAGCCTAATACTAGTGCATAATGCTCATACTGGTACATTTACCTACTACTGTAGGTAATACCGGTCCATACTGCACATACTGGTACATCTCTATACTATTGTACGAACTACCGGTGCATACTGCTCATACTGGTACATCTCTATACTATTGTACGTACTACCGGTGCATACTGCTCATACTGGTACATCTCTATACTTTTGTACGTACTACCGGTGCATACTGCTCATACTGGTACATCTCTATACTATTGTACGTACTACCGGTGCATACTGCTCATACTGGTACATCTCTATACTTTTGTACGTACTACCGGTGCATACTGCTCATACTGGTACATCTCTATACTATTGCACGTACTATCGGTGCATACTGCTCATACTGCTACATTTACCAACTACAGTAGGTAGCCTAATACTAGTGCATAATGCTCATGCTGGTACATTTACCTACTACTGTAGGTAATACCGGTGCATACTGCACATACTGGTACATCTCTATACTATTGTACGTACTACCGGTGCATACTGCTCATACTGGTACATCTCTATACTATTGTACGTACTATCGGTGCATACTGCTCATACTGCTACATTTACCAACTACAGTAGGTAGCCTAATACTAGTGCATAATGCTCATGCTGGTACATTTACCTACTACTGTAGGTAATACCGGTGCATACTGCACATACTGGTACATCTCTATACTATTGTACGTAATACCGGTGCATACTGCTCATACTGGTACATCTCTATACTATTGTACGTACTACCGGTGCATACTGCTCATACTGGTACATCTCTATACTTTTGTACGAACTACCGGTGCATACTGCTCATACTGGTACATCTCTATACTATTGTACGTACTACCGGTGCATACTGCTCATACTGGTACATCTCTATACTTTTGTACGTACTACCGGTGCATACTGCTCATACTGGTACATCTCTATACTATTGCACGTACTATCGGTGCATACTGCTCATACTGCTACATTTACCAACTACAGTAGGTAGCCTAATACTAGTGCATAATGCTCATGCTGGTACATTTACCTACTACTGTAGGTAATACCGGTGCATACTGCACATACTGGTACATCTCTATACTATTGTACGAACTACCGGTGCATACTGCACATACTGGTACATCTCTCTACTAATGTACGCAATACTAGTGCATACTGCACAAACTGGTACATTTTACCTAATACTGTAGGTATTACCGGTGCATACTGCACATATTGGTACATCTCTATACTATTGTACGTACTACCAGTGCATACTGCTCATACTGGTACATTTACCTACTACAGTAGGTAATACTAGTGCATACTGCACATACTTTTACATTTACCTATTTTTGTAGGTAATACCGGTGCATACTACTCATACTGGTACATTTACCTATTGCTGTACGTAATACCGGTGCATACTGTAAATACTGATACATTTCTATACTATTGTACGTACTACCGGTGCATACTGCACATATTGGTACATCTCTATACTATTGTACGTACTACCAGTGCATACGGCTCATACTGGTACATTTACTTACTACTGTAGCTAATACAGGTGCATACTGCACATACTGGTACATCTCTATACTATTGTACGTACTACCGGTGCATTCTGCTCATACTGGTACATTTAACTACTACTGTACGTAATACCGGTGCATACTGCACATACTGGTACATCTCTTTATTATTGTACATACCACCAGTGCATACTGTACATACTGGTACATCTCTCTACTATTGTACGTAATACTGGTGCATACTGCTCATACTGGTACATCTCTATACTATTGTACGTACTACCAGTGCATACTGCTCATACTGGTACATTTACCAACTACTGTAGGTAATACCGGTGCATACTGCACATACTGGTACATGTCTCTACTAATGTACGTAATACCAGTGCATACTGTACATACGGGTACATTTACCAACTACTGTAGTAATACCAGTGCATACTGTACATACTGGTACATTTACCTACTACTGTAGGTAATACCGGTGCATACTGCACATACAGGTACATCTCTATACTTTTGTACGTACTACCGGTGCATACTGCTCATACTGGTACATCTCTATACTATTGTACGTACTACCGGTGCATACTGCTCATACTGCTACATTTACCAACTACAGTAGGTAGCCTAATACTAGTGCATAATGCTCATACTGGTACATTTACCTACTACTGTAGGTAATACCGGTGCATACTGCACATACTGGTACATCTCTATACTTTTGTACGTACTACCGGTGCATACTGCACATACTGGTACATCTCTCTACTAATGTACGCAATACTAGTTAATACTGCACATACTGGTACATCTCTCTACTACTGTACGTAATACTGGTGCATACTGCACATACTGGTACATCTCTATACTATTGTACGTACTACTGGTGCATACTGCACATACTGGTACATCTCTCTACTAATGCACGCAATACTAGTGCATACTGCACATACTGGTACAACTCTCTACTACTGTACGCAATACTAGTGCATACTGCACATACTGGTACATCTCTCTACTACTGTACGTAATACTAGTGCATAATGCTCATACTGGTACATTTACGTACTACTGTAGGTAATACCGGTGCATACTGCACATACTGGTACATCTCTATACTTTTGTACGTACTACCGGTGCATACTGCTCATACTGGTACATCTCTATACTATTGTACGAACTACCGGTGCATACTGCTCATACTGCTACATTTACCAACTACAGTAGGTAGCCTAATACTAGTGCATAATGCTTATACTGGTACATTTACCTACTACTGTAGGTAATACCGGTGCATACTGCACATACTGGTACATCTCTATACTTTTGTACGTACTACCGGTGCATACTGCTCATACTGGTACATCTCTATACTATTGTACGTACTACCGGTGCATACTGCTCATACTGCTACATTTACCAACTACAGTAGGTAGCCTAATACTAGTGCATAATGCTCATACTGGTACATTTACCTACTACTGTAGGTAATACCGGTGCATACAGCACATACTGGTAAATCTCTATACTATTGTACGTACTACCGGTGCATACTGCACATACTGGTACATCTCTATACTATTGTACGTACTACCGGTGCATACTGCACATACTGGTACATTTACCTACTACTGTAGGTAGCCTAATACTAGTGCATAATGCTTATACTGGTACATTTACCTACTACTGTAGGTAATACCGGTGCATACTGCACATACTGGTACATCTCTATACTATTGTACGTACTACCGGTGCATACTGCTCATACTGGTACATCTCTATGCTTTTGTACGTACTACCGGTGCATACTGCACATACTGGTTCATCTCTATACTATTGTACGTACTACCGGTGCATACTGCACATACTGGTACATTTACCTACTACTGTAGGTAGCCTAATACTAGTGCATAATGCTTATACGGGTACATTTACCTACTACTGTAGGTAATACCGGTGCATACTGCACATACTGGTACATCTCTATACTATTGTACGTACTACCGGTGCATACTGCTCATACTGGTACATCTCTATACTTTTGTACGTACTACCGGTGCATACTGCTCATACTGGTACATCTCTATACTTTTGTACGTACTACCGGTGCATACTGCTCATACTGGTACATCTCTATACTATTGTACGTACTACCGGTGCATACTGCTCATACTGCTACATTTACCAACTACAGTAGGTAGCCTAATACTAGTGCATAATGCTCATACTGGTACATTTACCTACTACTGTAGGTAATACCGGTGCATACTGCACATACTGGTAAATCTCTATACTTTTGTACGTACTACCGGTGCATACTGCTCATACTGGTACATCTCTATACTATTGTACGTACTATCGGTGCATACTGCTCATACTGCTACATTTACCAACTACAGTAGGTAGCCTAATACTAGTGCATAATGCTCATACTGGTACATTTACCTACTACTGTAGGTAATACCGGTGCGTACTGCACATACTGGTACATCTCTATACTATTGTACGTACTACCGGTGCATACTGCACATACTGGTACATCTCTCTACTAATGTACGCAATACTAGTGCATACTGCACATACTGGTACATTTACCTACTACTGTAGGTATTACCGGTGCATACTGCACATATTGGTACATCTCTATACTATTGTACGTACTACCAGTGCATACTGCTCATACTGGTACATTTACCTACTACAGTAGGTAATACTAGTGCATACTGCACATACTTTTACATTTACCTATTTTTGTAGGTAATACCGGTGCATACTACTTATACTGGTACATTTACCTATTGCTGTACGTAATACCAGTGCATACTGTACATACTGGTACATTTACCAACTACTGTAGGTAATACCGGTAGATACTGCACATACTGATACATCTCTATACTATTGTACGTAATACTGGTGCATACTGCTCATACTGGTACATCTCTATACTATTGTACGTACTACCGGTGCATACTGCACATACTGGTACATGTCTCTACTAATGTACGTAATACCAGTGCATACTGTACATACGGGTACATTTACCAACTACTGTAGTAATACCAGTGCATATTGTACATACTGGTACATTTACCAACTACTGGAGGTAATACCGGTGCATAGTGCTCATACTGGTACATCTCTCTACTACTGCACGTAATACCGATGCATACTGCACATACTGCTACATTTACCAACTACTGTAGGTAATACCGGTGTATACTGCACATACTGGTACATGTCTCTACGTAATACCAGTGCATACTGTACATACAGGTACATTTACCAACTACTGTAGTAATACCAGTGCATACTGGTACATTTACCAACTACTGGAGGTAATACCAGTGCATACTGTACATACAGGTACATTTACCAACTACTGGAGGTAATACCAGTGCATACTGTATATACAGGTACATTTACCAGCTACTGTAGGTAATACCGGTACATACTGCACATACTGGTACATTTACCAACTACTGGAGGTAATACCAGTGCATACTGTATATACAGGTACATTTACCAACTACTGTAGGTAATACCGGTACATACTGCACATACTGGTACATTTACCAACTACTGGAGGTAATACCGGTGGATAGTGCTCATACTGGTACATCTCTCTACTACTGCACGTAATACCGATGCATACTGCACATACTGGTACATCTATACTGGAAATTACTACAAGGGTTTACATAGTGGTTTAAGACGTTTTATTTATTTATAGCAAACAACTTATTACCTTTTTTTATTTCATATTGTCCTAAATTCTGTAGAGTACATTTAATGAATAGGAAAATTAATTATAGGCAAACATATTTAACTTATGTTCTTACTTGGAATGTTTCCTAAAAAATGTCCAGAATACATTTATCTAATAAAACTTATTGTGACAAGTTAGACAAATTATTATATAAAACGATAAAAAAATGGTTAAAATACAAGTGCCCCATATTGTAGAAATTAAATCTAGACTAGTTAGAATGTAAGAAAATGTTATGGCATATTTATAAAATCTACTGTACTTATATAACCTAGACAGAACTAGTATCATTTCTTGACTTTTATGTATATGAAAAATAACGTTTTCCTTATATTAGGATGTGCATCCAGCAACTTTGATGTTTAAATGTCACGCACTGGGAATTAAATTTATAATTTGTTTAAATTGAAACCTTACAATCTCACGACTTGCCTGAACATATAATTAAGGTAAATTATTAAAAAACCAGAGAGAAGCCTTCTGTAATAGGCACTCAGCATCGGTGTCTACAACGCGCTATTGTGTTGTGTGGCACGAACGTTCCGGACAAAACATCCACCAGTTACATTTGCATTTAGTCATTGTTTAAAACAATTTACAATACAAAATCTGTTACTGGGAATTCATATTTAGGTTTATGTAACATTTAGGTGTTAGAGAATAAATTATAAAACGACTATATATATATATATATATATATATATATATATAGATTTTTTGGACTAGGAGACTGACAGACTTACCTTGGTAAGAGTCCACTCTGTAGTCTTGAAATAGAAACACATAAAAGCACTTAAACAATGATATATTTCAACCACACAGTGGTCTTTGTCAATCAAAGAGAAAACACAAAAAGAAATATGAGAGAATGAATTAAAATAATTATAAATTGTAATCACAGATTGTGTAGAGTAGAAATCAGATGTCACAGATTAAATATATATATATATATATATATATATATATATATATATATATATATATATTGTTTCCATGAGCATATGAGTGATTATAGTTTATATAAGTCTGTCAGGGGAAAAGAGATTGGAGACGTCTGAGGCTATTAGAAAAAAAAAAAAAAAATAATGGTTTTATCTGATGTTGAGGTTGGGGATTCTCTGGACTTGGTATACCACTGGTATGATAGTTCCCATCTTCTCAGTTCTGAGGGATTGCAATCAGGGGGGAGTGATTTAATTATTTTTGTGGTATAGCAGTCATCAAAAGTTGTGATGTTGTGACTCGCAACATGTTGACCTATCCATATTCATAATTTTAACATCATGTCTGTGGCCATTCATTCTGATATTCAGACCATCCGTGGTCAGGCCTATGTAGGCCTACTGTGCTGAGCAAAGTTTACATTGTAGCTGGTATATGACATTTATCGATGTACAGTTATGATGACCCTGTATTTTGAAGACCATTTTTGTTGTTTGGCTGTTGAAACTATTTGCTGGTGGGTGTATTGGACACGTAAAAAAAAAAAAAAAAAAAAAAAAAAAAAAAAAAAAATATATATATATATATATATATATATATATATATATATATATATATATATATATATATATACATACTCGGATTTATTCGACTTTTTTTAACGATAAGAATTTCTGTATAGAGCTGGTTGTTTTGTAAATAAACAAAACAATATCTAGATAGTTTATAATTGCTCTTTACAATTATTTCTTCATTAAGAAAACAGATCTAAGAAGGCGTAGGCTTAAACACTGCAATCACAAAGTTCATTAAAACTTTTTTAGTTTTCAACAACGTCTAAGAAGAGCTTATCGGTAAAACAAACAAAATCAGTCACAACCTTGGTTCAAACATTTCTCACATTAATACGAACATAGAGGTATTTTATAAATTCCTCTTCAAGTTTATAATTATTATTATAAATAATTTCCAGGGTAGTTAACTAGATCCAAACTTCTAGTTGAATATATTTTTGATTTTATAGTCTGATAATTAATTGGAAAATATTGTTGTGAAAGTTTTTCTAAAATGACAACAATTATAAAGAGAAATAGGAAATATTCTCATGTTGGTCTCTCATTCTGCTCATACTGGTACATTTAACTACTACTGTACGTAATACCGGTGCATACTGCACATACTGGTACATCTCTTTACTATTGTACGTACCACCAGTGCATACTGTACATACTGGTACATCTCTCTACTACTGTACGTAATACTGGTCTAGCCTGTTGGATAAAACCGAAGTGTTCAACTAACTCATATGTCTATGCTCTCGGATTAGAGATATGTTATAATGACGCGAATGATATCCCTAAGCAAAATATGAAAAGCCCAACATACCACATAAAATAGAAAAAATCATTTGCGTAAACTCCTTATCTTCTGAATCATGTGTAATAAGAGCGGCAGCAAGACAACGAATGCGGGAAAACTTTCCAACGTGGAGCTGACCGTAGCCGCCGTCAAGTAGGACAATTTGTATAGTATGGGACAACACACATTTATCTCTATAGGAACTGTTCTGGTGCAAGAATCTTACTTGGTATATTGACGGGTCGGCTTCCGAGAGCTTATTAAATACCGTGCTCTCGAAAGCCAATATACCAAGTAAGATTCGCTTTTTAAAAGTACATATATATATATAACTATATATATATATTTTAAAACAACATAGGTTATTCAAATACAAGAATATTATTGTAATTTTCATTCCTGATGATGTTGGTACTGTTTGCCAACGAAAAGCTTTGGATATAAAATAATAAATATTCTTGTATTTGAATAACCTATGTTGTTTTAAATTATTAAACGAGAAAACTTTATATATATATATATATATATATATATATATATATATATATATATATATATATATATATATACATATATGGTGAAATAAAATAATTTTCATAAACAAGAATATACGAGTATTACTTCATTTTATTGTTAATTTACATTATTAGCATTTTCAAAATTTATAAATCACTGTCCAGTTATGTGACTAGAGTAAGACTCTTAGTGTGAGTCTTACTCTAGTCACATAACTGGACAGTGATTTATAAATTTTGAAAATGCTAATAATGTAAATTAGCGAAAAGCTTCAATCAACAATAAAATGAAGTAATACTCGTATATTCTTGTTTATGAAAATTATTTTATTTCACCATACGTATTCAACAAGAAAAAATAATTCATCTAAGTTTTACAATATATATATATATATTTTAAAACAACACAGGATTCAAATACAAGAATATTTATTATTTTTGGATTTAAAATAATAAATATTCTTGTATTTGAATAACCTGTGTTGTTTTAAATTATTAAACAAGAAAACGTATTTTATATATATATATATATATATATATATATATATATATATATATATATATATATTTTAAAACAACATAGGTTATTCAAATACAAGAATATTATTGTAATTTTCATTCCTGATGATGTTGGTACTGTTTGCCAACGAAAAGCTTTGGATATAAAATAATAAATATTCTTGTATTTGAATAACCTGTGTTGTTTTAAATTATTAAACAAGAAAACGTATTATATATATATATATATATATATATATATATATATATATATATATATATATATTTTAAAACAACATAGGTTATTCAAATACAAGAATATTATTGTAATTTTCATTTTCCTGATGATGTTGGTACTGTTTGCCAACGAAAAGCTTTGGATATAAAATAATAAATATTCTTGTATTTGAATAACCTGTGTTGTTTTAAATTATTAAACAAGAAAACGTATTTTATATATATATATATATATATATATATATATATTTTAAAACAACATAGGTTATTCAAATACAAGAATATTATTGTAATTTTCATTCCTGATGATGTTGGTACTGTTTGCCAACGAAAAGCTTTGGATATAAAATAATAAATATTCTTGTATTTGAATAACCTGTGTTGTTTTAAATTATTAAACAAGAAAACGTATTTTATATTTATATATATATATATATATATATATATATATATATATATATATATATATATATTTTAAAACAACATAGGTTATTCAAATACAAGAATATTATTGTAATTTTCATTCCTGATGATGTTGGTACTGTTTGCCAACGAAAAGCTTTGGATATAAAATAATAAATATTCTTGTATTTGAATAACCTGTGTTGTTTTAAATTATTAAACAAGAAAACGTATTTTATATATATATATATATATATATATATATATATATTTTAAAACAACATAGGTTATTCAAATACAAGAATATTATTGTAATTTTCATTCCTGATGATGTTGGTACTGTTTGCCAACGAAAAGCTTTGGATATAAAATAATAAATATTCTTGTATTTGAATAACCTGTGTTGTTTTAAAAAAAAAAAAAACGTATTTTATATATATATATATATATATATATATATATATATATATATATATATATATATATATATATATTTTAAAACAACATAGGTTATTCAAATACAAGAATATTATTGTAATTTTCATTCCTGATGATGTTGGTACTGTTTGCCAACGAAAAGCTTTGGATATAAAATAATAAATATTCTTGTATTTGAATAACCTATGTTGTTTTAAATTATTAAACGAGAAAACTTTATATATATATATATATATATATATCACTTTCACTTATGTACTTAAACAAGAATCTTACTTGGTATTTATGCAAGCGCTTTCAGAAGCTAGCGAGTGCTTCCATCGTCTGGCATACTAAACGTATTTTGAACTGCGGGCTGCGTGGAATCCGCCGTTGACCTTGATGTACCGTTAACTTCTATTTTTGGATCCACTGCACTGTGCGAGTTTTTAGCATTTGTCTTGGGGTTTATACTGTCTATTAGATTGAATAATTTGTCGTATATATATACATATATGGTGAAATAAAATAATTTTCATAAACAAGAATATACGAGTATTACTTCATTTTATTGTTAATTTACATTATTAGCATTTTCAAAATTTATAAATCACTGTCCAGTTATGTGACTAGAGTAAGACTCTTAGTGTGAGTCTTACTCTAGTCACATAACTGGACAGTGATTTATAAATTTTGAAAATGCTAATAATGTAAATTAGCGAAAAGCTTCAATCAACAATAAAATGAAGTAATACTCGTATATTCTTGTTTATGAAAATTATTTTATTTCACCATACGTATTCAACAAGAAAAAATAATTCATCTAAGTTTTACAATATATATATATATATTTTAAAACAACACAGGTTATTCAAATACAAGAATATTTATTATTTTTGGATTTAAAATAATAAATATTCTTGTATTTGAATAACCTGTGTTGTTTTAAATTATTAAACAAGAAAACGTATTTTATATTTATATATATATATATATATATATATATATATATATATTTTAAAACAACATAGGTTATTTAAATACAAGAATATTATTGTAATTTTCATTCCTGATGATGTTGGTACTGTTTGCCAACGAAAAGCTTTGGATATAAAATAATAAATATTCTTGTATTTGAATAACCTGTGTTGTTTTAAATTATTAAACAAGAAAACGTATTTTATATTTATATATATATATATATATATATATATATATATATATTTTAAAACAACATAGGTTATTCAAATACAAGAATATTATTGTAATTTTCATTCCTGATGATGTTGGTACTGTTTGCCAACGAAAAGCTTTGGATATAAAATAATAAATATTCTTGTATTTGAATAACCTGTGTTGTTTTAAATTATTAAACAAGAAAACGTATTTTATATTTATATATATATATATATATATATATATATATTTTAAAACAACATAGGTTATTCAAATACAAGAATATTATTGTAATTTTCATTCCTGATGATGTTGGTACTGTTTGCCAACGAAAAGCTTTGGATATAAAATAATAAATATTCTTGTATTTGAATAACCTGTGTTGTTTTAAATTATTAAACAAGAAAACGTTTTTTATATTTATATATATATATATATATATATATATATATATATATATATATATATATTTTAAAACAACATAGGTTATTCAAATACAAGAATATTATTGTAATTTTCATTCCTGATGATGTTGGTACTGTTTGCCAACGAAAAGCTTTGGATATAAAATAATAAATATTCTTGTATTTGAATAACCTGTGTTGTTTTAAATTATTAAACAAGAAAACGTATTTTATATTTATATATATATATATATATATATATATATATATATATATATATATTTTAAAACAACATAGGTTATTCAAATACAAGAATATTATTGTAATTTTCATTCCTGATGATGTTGGTACTGTTTGCCAACGAAAAGCTTTGGATATAAAATAATAAATATTCTTGTATTTGAATAACCTGTGTTGTTTTAAATTATTAAACAAGAAAACGTATTATATATATATATATATATATATATTTTAAAACAACATAGGTTATTCAAATACAAGAATATTATTGTAATTTTCATTCCTGATGATGTTGGTACTGTTTGCCAACGAAAAGCTTTGGATATAAAATAATAAATATTCTTGTATTTGAATAACCTGTGTTGTTTTAAATTATTAAACAAGAAAACGTATTTTATATATATATATATATATATATATATTTTAAAACAACATAGGTTATTCAAATACAAGAATATTATTGTAATTTTCATTCCTGATGATGTTGGTACTGTTTGCCAACGAAAAGCTTTGGATATAAAATAATAAATATTCTTGTATTTGAATAACCTGTGTTGTTTTAATTTATTAAACAAAAAAACGTATTTTATATTTATATATATATATATATATATATATATATATATATATATTTTAAAACAACATAGGTTATTCAAATACAAGAATATTATTGTAATTTTCATTCCTGATGATGTTGGTACTGTTTGCCAACGAAAAGCTTTGGATATAAAATAATAAATATTCTTGTATTTGAATAACCTATGTTGTTTTAAATTATTAAACGAGAAAACTTTATATATATATATATATATATATATATATATATATATATATATATATATATATATATATATATATATATATATACATATATGGTGAAATAAAATAATTTTCATAAACAAGAATATACGAGTATTACTTCATTTTATTGTTAATTTACATTATTAGCATTTTCAAAATTTATAAATCACTGTCCAGTTATGTGACTAGAGTAAGACTCTTAGTGTGAGTCTTACTCTAGTCACATAACTGGACAGTGATTTATAAATTTTGAAAATGCTAATAATGTAAATTAGCGAAAAGCTTCAATCAACAATAAAATGAAGTAATACTCGTATATTCTTGTTTATGAAAATTATTTTATTTCACCATACGTATTCAACAAGAAAAAATAATTCATCTAAGTTTTACAATATATATATATATATATATTTTAAAACAACACAGGTTATTCAAATACAAGAATATTTATTATTTTTGGATTTAAAATAATAAGTATTCTTGTATTTGAATAACCTGTGTTGTTTTAAATTATTAAACAAGAAAACGTATTTTATATTTATATATATATATATATATATATATATATATATATATATATATATATGAATGATCGCCGAATCACAATCACAGAAGTCGCTGATGATGTTGCCATATCGATTGGCCCATGCCATGACATTTTTGCGAACATTTTGGGTATGAGACGTGTGGCAACAAAATTTGTCCCAAAATTGTTTAATTTTAAACAAAATCAGAATGGATGTTGCTCAGGAATCACTAAATGAATTCAGCGACGATGCAGAATTACTGAAACGTATTATAACAGACGACGAAACATGGGTTTACGGATATGATGTCGAAACGAAGGCGCAATAGTCCCAGTGGAAGCATTATGGCTCTTCAAGACCGAAAAAGTCGGCAAGTGCGGTCGAATGTGATTTTAATGGCATAGTGCATCATGAATTTTTGACACAAGGTCAATAAAGTGTACTATCTACAAATTCAACGCCGTTTGCATGAAGCAGTGCGAAGAAAACGTCCGGATTTGTGGCAAAACAATTCATGACTTGCATCACGATCGTGATTTTGTTCGTGAATTTTTGGCGAAAAATAACACTGTAATTATGCCCCAACCTCCATATTCGCCAGATATGGCCCCTAGTGACTTTGTCCTAAAAAACCTTAGAGGGTCGTCGTTTCACAAGCATAGTAGGCATTAAAAGTGCATCGCTGAAAGAGCTCAAAGCTATCCCAAAGATCGAGTTTCAGAAGTGTTTTGAGAATTGGAAAAAGCGCTTGACTAAGTGCATAATATCTAGTGGGGACTACTTTGAAGGGGGCACTGTCGATGTAGATGAATAAATAAATATGTTTTTCAAAAAACGAAAATTCCGGGTATTTTTTGAACATAGTGGTATATTATAGTGGCCTATAACCTATAGTAATTTAGTAGCCTATAACCTATAGTAGGTTAGTAGCCTATAAAACAATTCAGGAAAATGCCATTAACAAGCAATTACTATTGTATTGAAGTTTTATGAAAGATGTAATTTTATTTATCAAAATAAATCAACAAAGATTTTTCATTAAATTTTAACTAAATAATTTAAACAAATTTATTTCAAAAAGAAATCACGTTATGAAGTTGGCTCTTTAAAATTGACCAGAGTATTAAAATATCAGAAAATTACTTTAAGAGTTTTCAAAATTTGATTATAATTAGAATACATGGTTTGTTTAAGAGAGTGATCAAAAACTAATACCCCCCCCTGTTAAAGTTCTTTTAGTTAAATGCTACATATGTATGTAATTTAAGAGTAACTTTGAGGTTGAGTAATTCATTGATGATGAATTTGTTTAAAGAATTTTGTACCTTCAAGGCCCGACAAATTCTAGGACATGTAATAAATCAAATGTTTTACTGAGTTTTAGTTTCGCGATTGTAAACAATTAAATCGCAACAATGGGTGGGAGTGGCGCTGTGTATTTGATTATCCAGCAAATATTGGAAATGTTTTCCTCATATTCAGCTCATTACTTGTAAGGCGCGACTCCTTTTTTACAACTCTCATTTTCCTTATAAACCAACACAGTTTAGCCATCTTTCATTTCCTTTCCTCTTGATATCAGCAGCAAAACCAGTTTCAGTCTTGCTCACACAACAGGTTTTTGGCTTTGCACCTTTCGGTTATCACGTGTCTATATAGATCTCGGAACCATGACCCTGTGAAGTTAGTTTTATTTATGCGTGCAATGTCATCCAGTGGAAAAAATATTTGCATAGCCTAACATCAAAACTTAGTGTGTTTTAATTCATTAAACATGCATAATTAAAAATACTTATATCTGAGCTATATATTTGTAATTTGTAGTTTAAAATTAATTTTTTTTATTACTATAGCAATTTACGCCTTCCATAATATTTCTCGTAGATATTTCAAATCAAACAAATTAATTACGAGATCTTTGTTTTAAATTTGTTGTCACTTTAGAAATAATACCCGTGTATGTGTTTTGAAAGAACACTCTATATTATAAACCATTAGAATAGCCTTTTACAGTGACGATTTCATACAACGTTGTTTCTAACAAAAAATATTCTACAAAAACGGGAATTCCACCTTATAGAAAACTAAACTATTATTTATTCTTGAGTTATAAATTACTAAATATAACTTTTTTGTTTGAACCACATACACATCTAAGGTTTAAACAATACATGCTTTTTGCAATAAATTATTTATAAACATTGAAACCAAACTAGTTGGAAATGGTATGTATTAGATATTATTGACTGAAAACTTTACGCATTGCTTTATTCATTTTGTAGAAATGTTTATAGAATAATGAATTGTTGATAGCGTACTTCTTATATTATCTGTCTGTCTGTATGTATGTCTGTCTCTATAGACATGTTGTAAATATAGGAGCAGAGTTATCTGCGCTCTTCATTCGCTCTTCAACTGTTGTTGGGTTCACCTCGTCAATGCTAGAACCTCGTTTTGTTTGAACCACATACACATCTAAGGTTTAAACAATACATGCTTTTTGCAATAAATTATTTATAAACATTGAAACCAAACTAGTTTGAAATGGTATGTATTAAATATTATTGACTGAAAACTTTACGCATTGCTTTATTCATTTTGTAGAGATGTTTATAGAATAACGAATTGTTGCTAGCGTACTTCTTATATTATCTGTCTGTCTGTCTGTATGTATGTCTGTCTCTATAGACATGTTGTAAATATAGGAGCAGAGTTATCTGCGCTCTTCATTCGCTCTTCAACTGTTGTTGGGTTCACCTCGTCAATGCTAGATGAGATTCTTCTAGCATAAACTTCGGAACTGCGATTTTATGCACTGCAGAATGAACGGATGTACTCCAGATTATAACTATTCATTATATTTTTCCATCCGTGAAGGAATACGTATCAGCAAAAAAAAAAAAAAT
>JBAIZL010000005.1:199427418-199479918 GCA_036971475.1 Prosapia bicincta
TAAATAGTTATTTAGGTGAGTAGATAGATAGTTAATTAGATGGATAGATAGATAGGTAGGTAGATAGGTAAATAGGTAGATAGATAGATAGGTAGAGGGATAGATAGATAGGTAGGTAAGTAGGAAAATAAACAGACAGGTAGGTGATTAGATAGATAATTATGTAGATGGATAGATAGGTAGGTAGGTAGATAGGCAGAAGGATAGATAGATAGGTGTAAGTAAGTAAGTAGGAAGATAGACAGATAGGTAGGTGAGTAGGTATATAGGTAGATAGGTGGATAGTTAGATAGATAAATAGATAAGTAAATAGGTAGGTAGATAGATAGTTAGGTAGTTAGGAAATAAACAGATAGGTAGGTGAGTAGATAGGTGGATGGATAGATAGGTAGGTAGATGGATAGATAGACAGACATGTAGGTAGGTAGATAGATAGGTAGGTAAATAGGTAGGTATATAGATATTTTGATGGATAGATAGATAGTTGGGCAGGTAGAAAAATAAACAGATAGGTAGATGAGTAGATAGATAGGTGGATGGATAGATAGGTAGGTAAATAGATAGGTAGATGGATGGATAGATAGATAGGTAGGTAGGTAGGAAGACAGACAGATAGGTAGGTGAGTAGATAGATAGGCGGTGATGAATATATTGCTAGACAGACAGTGAGAGGGTTGTGTACGGTGTGTATTTTTGAATTGATTCAAGGAATCCTGACTTTCCCATTAAGTATTTTCTATTGAGGAGCTTCTAAAACGTACGTAGACTGTATAATTAGAAAATATTAAGAACTTAAAAGTTATTAAAGGTTATATATAAAAAAAATCTTTCTCATTTCTTTTCTTAATTTTGAAGTAGCCAAATCCTTTCAAGAAGTTTTAAAGTGTTGTTTTCTACAATTAAAATACTTTAGAAGCAGTAATTTCGTATCTATAAAGTTAATGAAATTCCACTGAATTCATATAAACTTCGTAAATGGAATGTTAAATATAGATTTAGTTAGAAAAGGGCGGGGCGCTTAACTAAACTATATTAAGTGGACGTATCTGTCATCTAGGATATTCCTTTCCTTGATGAAATCTAAAATACTTCCTGCTATTTAGTTTAACACTTAGTCTTGGGAGGATAAAATGCCTTAGAAAAATGGTAACGTTGTAGAAAATTATTTAAGTTCTGGAATAATCCAAATGAATGTTCAAAATTGTTAAGCATTATCATAATGTATGTAAAGAAAACAAAATTTAAACAATCATTTGGAAAAAATAAGAAAATTTTAAAATTATACGAGTATATTTTATTTTAATACTTTTAGGTGAAATATTATAGAAGAATAATTCGATTAGTATAAATCGTCCACTAATAATAACACTTCTGTGGAATAAAAACGATAACTAACTCAAAATCATCAATTTATTTTTCAAACGTATTTCAATTACCAGCATCATCATTATCATCATTGACTATACAACTCCTTTATAGTTAAATATTGCCTTTTGTATGACTTATTAAAGTTAATTTTAGTTTAGATGCTGTAATAGTTACACTTGATGATGACTTTCCCGTCGAAACGAGTTTGAGGAATAAATTATTTATTGAGAATTGACGTCCGCTATTATTTAATTATCACCCGTGTTCACGAGCGAAAAGCGAACGTTCAGTTAGTAATAACACTGTATTTATATAGTTAGCGGAACTAAATGTTAGTGCAAACATTTTACGTGTTGATGAAGATATTTCTATGAAACGCTAAACAGGTAATAACACTTGATAAAGAACAACAAAATTTAAGAATTATTTAATAATATAGAATTTATAACGCGCAAGAGAAACAGTTCACTTTAAGTCTTGTTACTTGCGACTGCGTATACCAAAATGGAAGTACAGTACTTCACTTGGAAATCGGCTAGTCTACTTTACATTAGCAAACTTTAATAATTTCATTAATAAAATCTATCCTAACCAAATATTTTATAGCAAGTTTATTGCAAGTTGTGATGAAACAAAGATTGAGCTCAATTAAAAAAGAGCAATAAAGAAACATTGCGGGTATAGTGTTTTGTGGGTATTGTACTCTAATGTCATGTTTGTAAAAAAAATATTAGTTTTTGAGACGCCGGGGGAAAATATTTGTTATTTTTGTCGTATTACTTTAAGGCTATTCACATCGCTAGATAATCACATCGTCAAAATGTTTTTTTTTGCAATATGATTTAGTTCTAAAAACTATATAGATACTGAATTGTATGGAATTATATTGAACACATTTTTTCGCTTCAAACTCTAATAATAAATTTTTTTTCTACATATACAAAATAAATATTTTGTTCATTATATTTCATCAATTCTTTAATGTAGATTTAAACAAAACTTAATTAGATAATGCATAGGTCTTTATAATGTTTTTGTTTGATTATGTACTCAGTGATTTTCTCAAGAATCGTTAATAATAGGGAATTATACATTGTGTGTTTATATACATGGTAGTGATGAGCATATTTAAAAGACGACAGATCTGTAGGAATTAAAACGTAAGTTAGTGGAGGTGACGCACTATTGTTTAGTCACTAGTTTACCAGTTACTAGTTTTTTTTTTAATAAAACGATAATTACAGTATTATTAATACATTTAAAATTTGTTTATCGCATTATTTAAGTATTTAAGCGAGTTTAAATTGATTGAATATCTACTTATAGAAAACTTAGTAAATAAAGTTTAACCCCAATAATTGTGTAGCAATATTCCAAGAAACCCATTTAACAATGAGTATAGACATTTTCCTTTTAGGTGGGTTGTGGCGAGTTTTAGTTCTGGTTGTGGAACCAGACAGATTTTATGTAGCAAATTAAACCCTTACGTTGCGTCACTCCGAGTTACGTCTTTCCCTCTTGCAATCTTCAAAGCTATTTTATTTCCCGTTAGGTCTCTAGGTCCCCTACAGTATCTAAAATTACATCTCTTTTAAAGTTGTGAAACGACGTCCTTGTATTTTAGCTAAACTCATAACTTGGATGGATTTAATTAAACGCAAAATTTGTTTTTGTTCTAAGTTTGAGTAAAGGTAAACTGAAGCAGCCTATTTATAGGTTACAATCCTTTTCATACGATACTTTCAAGGCAATTATTTAATTAAAGGAGAGAAGTTGTCACGGATGGCATTTAGACACTTTGAAATTACTATTGTTGTAGTAGTTAAAATTTAAAAAATTTTTAAATAATATTTTAAAAAGCTCCACCACAACACACACAAACACACACACACACACACACACACACACACACACACACACACACACACACACACACACACACACACACACACACACACACACACACACACACACACACACACACACACACACACACACACACACACACACACACACACACACACACACACACACACACACACACACACACACACACACACACACATACACACACATAGACACACACACACACACACACACACACACACACACACACACACACACACACACACACACACACACACACACACACACACACACACACACATACACGCGCACACAGCGTTCTCACACACAAAATAATATCTTATAATTTTTTTTGTGTATATACTTTAACTTTAATATCTTTCAAACTTCAAATAAACAATCCGGGAATGGATAGTCTTCTTTTTTCCCTGGAGGATTACTTCAGGTAAGTGACTTTGCCCACGCAATGCTTTAATTTCCCCCCAGGAAAATTTCATTATTATTTCCTTTTCCTAGTACAACCTATTTCTTTCTTAACTTTCATATTATAAGGAGTTGTAACTCGTAGACTTCTTTTAGTTACGCTGAGAGAGAGAGAGAGAGAGAGAGAGAGAGAGAGAGAGAGAGTAAGAGAGAGAGAGCGCGAAAGAGAGATTAAGAGAGAGCGCGCGAAAGAGAGAGAGAAAACGACTGAGAGAGAGCGAGAGAGAGTGAGCGAATGAGAGAGCGAAAGAGAGAGAGAAGAGCGAGAGAGAGTAAGAGAGAGAACGAGAGAGAGAGAAAAAGAGAGAGAGAGAAAGAGAGAAAGAGAGCGACAGAGAGAGAACGACTGAGAGAGAGCGAGAGAGAGTGAGCGAGTGAGAGAGCGAAAGAGAGAGAGAAGAGCGAGAGAGAGAGAGTGAGAGAGCGAAAGAGAGAGAGAAGAGCGAGAGAGAGAGTAAGAGAGAGAGCGCGAAAGAGAGAGAGCGCGACAGAGAGAGCGACAGATAGAAAACGACTGAGAGAGAGCGAGAGAGAGTGAGCGAATGAGAGAGCGAAAGAGAGAGAGAGAGAGAGAGAAGAGCGAGAGAGAGAGTAAGAGAGAGAGCGACAGAGAGAGAACGACTGAGAGAGAGTGAGCGAGTGAGAGAGCGAAAGAGAGAGAGAAGAGCGAGAGAGAGAGAGAGTAAGAGAGAGAACGAGAGAGAGAGAGAGAAAAAGAGAGAGAGAGAAAGAGAGAAAGAGAGCGACAGAGAGAGAACGACTGAGAGAGAGCGAGAGAGAGTGAGCGAGTGAGAGAGCGAAAGAGAGAGAGAAGAGCGAGAGAGAGAGAGAGTGAGAGAGCGAAAGAGAGAGAGAAGAGCGAGAGAGAGAGAGTGAGAGAGCGAAAGAGAGAGAGAGAGAAGAGCGAGAGAGAGAGAGAGCGACAGAGAGAGAACGAATGAGAGAGAGCGAGAGAGAGTAAGCGAGTGAGAGAGCGAAAGAGAGAGAGAGAGAGAGAGAGAAAGAGAGTGAGAGTAGTTAGTTTTACTTTATGTACACGACCATGTCGTCATGACTCCTCTTCATCTTCTGCTTGGGAATTTTATGTCACTATTTTAATTCTGCCTATATTTATAATTCTTCCCAACCTTCACAGGCGAGAGTGGCTCATCAAATTAGAATAAAAAAGAACCTAACTGATTATTTTATGTTTTACAAAATTGTAAACCAGAAGGTCAGTTTCCACAGTATCTAATCATGTTGTGTATCCACGTATAAACACAACATATTGTACGTTAATTTGCAGACATTATTACCTGATTAATTTATTAGAACATTTTATAGAATTCAGGTAAAAGAAAAATAAATTTCGGTAGAATTTATTTTAAAAGTATTAATTTGCAAGCTTAACAAAATTCTGAAAGGAAAGATAAAATCATATTTCAGTTTAAGGGGTTTCGGTTACTAAATTTTTTTATTAGAAAACTAAACTGAACGGAAGAGGAAAACGTGTGTTATCACACATCTTACAGGAAGACAGAGCCACTTAGGTTACGCCATTAAAGCAGAGATAATGGATCTGTAGGAAGATTAGATTGCCACAAATAACGTAATATCCAATTACCGACCATGAAATGACATTTGTGATCGAATTAAAATTTCAGTAATTATACATAACGAACTTAAAGTATTAACGATCCAAATAACCCTTAACTGCGTTTGTTTTTACCGCCAACAATGTTCTATAATTATTATTAATATTCCAACTGTTATTATATAAATTAGTGAAATTGCTATGTGAAGAAAATAATCAGCAAACAAAGAGTTTTGCAATAATGTCAAAGGACTCATAAAGGGGCTCTGATAAATCGCAAGTGATCTAAAAGTAATTTTTGCCACCTTATCATAGCGTGTAATTGCTGATATGATACTGTTTCGAGTTTTTAACATTGAAATTTTACTTTTACAATTAAATGAAATTTCCAATTAAGTTTTAATGTGAATTCAAATACCAATTTAATATTAGACACATTAACTATACGTCTTCATTTTAGTTGAGTAAGCTAATTGAGTTCACTGTGTAAACTCTTAGCTATGGCCTTGACAAAGGTTTGTTGTGGGCTCCTCTCGGAAAGAAACCTAATAAAATTGCTAATAGCATTCACACTTAATATTGAAATTTTTATATAATTTTATGCTAATTAATTATTGTTAATATAACTAGCTTTCTTATGGTTATGAATAAAGTTATTTATTATAAATTCAGTTAGTTTTAGAAATCAAATAATATTTGTGTTGATCTTGGTTAAAATTGAAAACTTTTCTTTGAATAACTAAATAAAAAAAAACCGTTAGTAAAAATTGTCGTACATATTTTTTTAAAATGAATAATAAAATCACAGGCTTCAAAATTATATTTATATGTTTAAGGCTAAGATCTAAAAATATTAAAAACATTATTATAACCGAAAAATCTTTTCTATTAAAAATTGAAAAGGTTTGAAAAATTGTTTTTAATACGTGATGGATTTGTTTTTTTAAATAATATTATTCTTTCATTAAATATTTATAAGAAAGAAATATTTAATATTAAGAAATAAATAAAAATGTAGAAATCCATGTGTTCTGGATTCATGGTCCTTTAAGGTACCTTAAGCTACCTTTAAGGGTAGGTAGGGAATGACCCTGCTTGGTTCTCTCGGTTCTGAGAGACTTTTAATATTCACCTCAATATGATCCCGAGTAAACGAGATATGATTTCATCTCTTAGAGTAAACGCGGTCAGCTGCCATATGAGTTGAACTGAGATGTCAGAAACTATTTGTAAAGCGTCAGGATTTTACAAGCAACTCGATACAAGTGGTTGGGTATTTATTAAAATATTAGGTGAGAATTGTTTTATTTTTGAAAAATTTCCACTTAGTAGTGATAGTAAAAAAAATATAAAAATATTTTTTCAATAAAAGTGTTTTATTTGTGCATAAAAAAAAAATTATAAAGTCTGCCATCACAGTTACAGACTTCTTGACAAATATATATATATATATATATATATATATATATATATATATATATATATATATATATATATATATATATATATATATAACTCAAAGCATCCATGGATTGGTTAGGTCCAGAGGAAAGTGGACTTGTATAGTCCTCTACCCGGATCACTACAAAGAGGCTAGATTAAAAGTCAGACTAGACGTGAGTAGTAATCATGGAGAGGTGCGCTTACTCATTAAATAAGTCATTTTATTTTATTTTTTTAATCTCTGTTACACTGGGACCTTAGGCAGTAAGTTGAACAACAATAATTGTAACTGTGAACTCTAATGGTGTCTAGATCCTTCGTTTATTCCTGAACTAATGTGTCAAGAGAGATAAGATTATGGCCGCTCAGGTCAGTAGGTACGATGTACTTAAAACATTTTTCTAACGCATTTTAATTTTGCTTCTACTTAATATATTGAGCAAGAAATTTCTCAATATTTTATTAAGTCACTCGGCTGTGTCTGTTAAGGTTGTTCGTTAATGAATTTCAGAAATTGCAATAGAATTTCACGAAAACAATTTATACTATTAAAATAAAAATATCTTACACGATAAAATGTTTAGAGTTTTGTTCATTAAGATGAAAACCGTATTAAAAGAAGAAAAATAAATAAATAAGCTAAAAAGTCAGATGAGTGTATTATAATCCACAAGCGTATGCCCACAGATAAAAGTAAACATCGGGCATTGTTACCAAGAAGCAGAAAAAAGATTTTATTTTATACAGGCGCGTACTGTGATCGACCAGATTAGCATTCACGACAAACCTTTAATAATGGAGTCGCACCAGGTTAAATCTCTTTGTAAACAACCTGTCTGAAAATAACTTTTCGATTGAAACTGATTCCTGGCAAAACAGTGATGTAACTCACGCTCTATACCAATAATTATTTTAAGAGATTTAGTTTCAACAACATAAAACAATAACAAAGAAGCGATTGTGTGTTAGAAACTTGGTGGAGAATCATTAATTAATACTATTAAATATTCATTTACTGTATACAAGTTCAAATTATTTTAAACATATTTTTAATTGAATATCTTTTGCTTGTTAAAACAATAGACAAGAATAAAGCAAATAAATGTCAACATAAGTTATGAAGGAAATGATTATTTCTTCAAAAATTGAATGTCAAGTAGTACTTAGACAAAATGAATTCCCTCCTCTCTGTGGATGACACTCACATGCGCATTTATAAACGAAAAGAACCAAAGAACGCATAAAAGTAAATAAACGATTGCAAACTATAAATTAAAATTTGAAATTACGTCCTTATGGAGGCGTAACTGTCATTTACTTTAGCAGTTTTTTCAGTATTGTGTAGACAAACTAAACAATAAATAAATTATAAACAGTTAGCTCACTTAATACACATAAAAATATTCCAAAATAACATAGAACATTAAGGAGTTGGCAAATTCGTTAATACTTTATATTTTGGCTCTTTCGGTTAGTTATTCTTAAACCTGTAGTTCGGACAATCGAAGTAAAAGTACTGTATAGAGGGCTAATATTTGACCTAGAATGCCATTCTATAACGAAAGGAAAGTATTTGATGGAGTTGAAGGGGCCCACAAAATTATTTGATGAGGGTAAGTTGGGATAGAAGAAAAACATTCCAATGTAAGCTAACCGATTGCTAAAATGAAGGTGTCAAAATTTTACAAAGGCGTAAATGACGTTAGTCCACTAGATTAGCTGACGTTAGTAAACCTAATTGTTTTTTTCCAACCAAATCTATCCTAACCGAATACATTATAGCAACATTGTTATCTAGCTATATAGTAATGTAATATAATACATTGCTGTGTTCTATTAGGAAACATTATCTTTGCAGAGTTTGTAAATTGATGGTCAGTTTGTATTTATAAAATTTTACCAACTAATTCTCGTTTAGCACATTTATAACTTTGTCCTTGATTAAAATGTATTTTTAAGTAACATGTGTAAATATTAAAAAATCGCGTCTGATCCAGTCATCGCCACATGCAAGAAAATATTGGTAATCGATAACACATTACATAAGTAATATAGTGGCTGGATTATGTAATTTTAACGGCAATAATTACTGTCGTAGTTAAATAAACGTTATGTAATAAATTGAAAAAGGTTTATAAATCAACAGCTGATTCTTTAGTTAGCCATAAGGAAACCTTTTACGATGTAAAATTAATTCAATTGAAGAGCGACCAAATGTATTAAAAAAATGTATTTCTTCTACAGATTTTATATAGCTATATTATTTAGTTACGATAAAAGTTAAATTATCCATTCCTTCCTTAAACATTGGTTGGGAATATTGCTTGAAAATTAATATTACTTTAAAAAATATATCTAATGTATAATATGTTAATTTTCATTTATTAGGATGAAAATGTTGACGTGTTAAATCTAAACATCGTAAATTTGAATTTATTTACTTAGACCAATATATAATGAATGTCTTACATGTTAAGGTTTTTTTTTATTCATACTATTATTCGAATATACCGTATTCTATTACCGGGCTAGTAAATAAAACAAGGCAAATTCATCAATTTACAGTTCTTCATCAATTTACAATACTTATTACTTTGTCGACGCTTCGCTCTTCTCCAAACAAACATACAACAAAAATTGAAATATATATATATATATATATATATATATATATATATATATATATCGCAATATGTATTCTTCTGTATTAATAAAGAACTAAGTCAAAATACAAATACAAGAATTATAACTGAATTTACAATTCAAAGCTTTTCGTTGGCTAACAGTACCTATTGTTTAATATTCCTGATGATGTTGGTACTATTAGCCAACGAAAATCTTTGAATTGTAAATTCAGTTATAATTCTTGTATTTGTATTTTGACTTAGTTCTTTATATATATGTAGGTTAGAAATGTAGGGTTTAAACCTGTATGCAGTAGGGACGATAATTTCTTATTTATGTAATTAAATCTGCTCTTGGGATCCGAAATGATATTTGTAAAATTGTCGTTAGTTTTTATTATTTTTTAAATGACTGCTTCATTTATATTTAGTGATTCTTTTATTTATATAAATGACTGTTCTGCTGTCTCTATTGGAGATAACGTCTTTATATCATTAGTGAGATAATGAAGCTATAAAGATGTAAAGTTTTTTCCTCTTTTTCCTTCTCTCTCTTTCCATTCTGAAAACTCATTCACACACACACACACACACACACACACACACACACACACACACACACACACACACACACACACACACACACACACACACACACACACACACACACACACACACACACACACACACACACACACACACACACACACACACACACACACACACACACACACACACACACACACACGCGCGCGCGCGCGCGCACGCACGCACGCGCGCGCACACACACACACACACACACACACACACACACACACACACACACACACACATACACACACACACACACACACACACACACACCCACACCCACCCACACACACACACACACACACACACACACACAAACACACACACACACACACACACACACACACACACACACACAAACACACACACACACACACACACACACCCACACCCACACACCCAACCCACACCCACACACACCCCCACACCCACACACAAACACACTTTTCATTAATAATAAAACTACAGAAGTAAATAGTCAGTAAATAGAAAAATTAAATTTTAGGATCGAAAGATTTATAAATACTTACAGGTAAATAAAAATACAGACATTACGAAATGATCAATAGTAAATCCATATCGTACCATAATTTAAAAATCAGCATTTCAGCCTTAAAGTAATACTCTTTTCACTAGACGTCTGTATACGACGGCAAACAGTGTCATCTTTTGCATAAATATTCATAGAACAATTTGCCTTGAATATCATTGTCTTCCTTTGTTATCAAGTTACGTCTCAATAGTTAACTGCAGATATGCGCACTGGTTTCTGCGCAGGAGTTCGTTAACGTACATCTTGAAGATTTAAGCAATGTTATTATCCGTGTACCGTGGAGCTCTCGTTCATTAATCCTAAACAGATATCTCCTTAAAATGTAGTAAAGACAACACATATTGGAGTATTATATTAGCTGCAAACTACAGTGCAACAATTTGCGTTTAAGCCCTATTCCTTGGTAAAACCAGTCACCCACTAACGCTATAGAGCCACTCAATAACTCTTTATGTATTAAGAATATCTATGCCTATAAAGCTTACATATTTCCACTTGCTTCTAATTGTCCTTCCTACAAGGAGATGTATTGCATTGACCCAGATGGAGAGGAGGTATATTTGCGTTTAAGCCCTATTCCTTGGTAAAACCAGTCACCCGCTAACGCTATAGAGCCACCCAATAACTCTTTATGTATTAAGAATATCTATGCCTATAAAGCTTACACATATCCACCTGCTTCTAATTGTCCTTCCTACAAGGAGATGTAGTGCATTGACCCAGATGGAGAGGAGGTATATTTGAGTTTAAGCCCTATTCCATGGTAAAACCAATCACCCACTAACGCTATAGCGCCACCCACTAACTCTTTATGTATTAAGAATATCTATGCCTATAAAGCTTACACATATCCACCTGCTTCTAATTGTCCTTCCTACAAGGAGATGTAGTGCATTGACCCAGATGGAGAGGAGGTATATTTGCGTTTAAGCCCTATTCCATGGTAAAACCAATCACCCACTAACGCTATAGCGCCACCCACTAACTCTTTATGTATTAAGAATATCTATGCCTATAAAGCTTACATATTTCCACCTGCTTCTAATTGTCCTTCCTACAAGGAGATGTAGTGCATTGACCCAGATGGAGAGGAGGTATATTTGCGTTTAAGCCCTATTCCATGGTAAAACCAGTCACACACTACGATATAGAGCCACCCACTAACTCTTTATGTATTAAGAATATCTATGCCTATAAAGCTTACACATATCCACCTGCTTCTAATTGTCCTTCCTACAAGGAGATGTAGGGCATTGACCCAGATGGGGAGGAGGTATATTTAAGTTTAAGCCCTATTCCATGGTAAAACCAGTCACCCACTAACGCTATAGAGCCACCCACTAACTCTTTATGTATTAAGAATATCTATGCCTATAAAGCTTACATATTTCCACCTGCTTCTAATTGTCCTTCCTACAAGGAGATGTATTGCATTGACCCAGATGGAGAGGAGGTATATTTGCGTTTAAGCCCTATTCCTTGGTAAAACCAGCCACCCACTAACGCTATAGAGCCACCCACTAACACTTTATGTATTAAGAATATCTATGCCTATAAAGCTTACATATTTCCACCTGCTTCTAATTGTCCTTCCTACAAGGAGATGTATTGCATTGACCCAGATGGAGAGGAGGTATATTTGCGTTTAAGCCCTATTCCTTGGTAAAACCAGCCACCCACTAACGCTATAGAGCCACCCACTAACTCTTTATGTATTAAGAATATCTATGCCTATAAAGCTTACATATTTCCACCTGCTTCTATTGTCCTTCCTACAAGGAGATGTAGTGCATTGACCCAGATGGAGAGGAGGTATATTTGAGTTTACGCCCTATTCCATGGTAAAACCAGCCACCCACTAACGCTATAGAGCCACCCACTAACTCTTTATGTATTAAGAATATCTATGCCTATAAAGCTTACATATTTCCACCTGCTTCTATTGTCCTTCCTACAAGGAGATGTAGTGCATTGACCCAGATGGAGAGGAGGTATATTTGAGTTTAAGCCCTATTCCAAGTTAAAACCAGTCACACACTACGATATAGAGCCACCCACTAACTCTTTATGTATTAAGAATATCTATGCCTATAAAGCTTACATATTTCCACCTGCTTCTATTGTCCTTCCTACAAGGAGATGTAGTGCATTGACCCAGATGGGGAGGAGGTATATTTGCGTTTAACGACATAAAACACATTTAGTGTGTTTGATAATTTCCTTTCAAATTTTAATAAGATTTTGTAAGACAATGTAGTGACAATATGTGATAATTTCATAGAATATTGCAACCAGAATTTAACAGTTATCAATAATAACCAAAGTAATGAGTTTATTAGTTTTTATTAGTTTTTTTCAGTAATACAGGAAGTAATATACACACGCATATCTCTGACTGCAACAACAAATGCAGGAAACTAATTTCATATTCAATTCAATTCATACTTATATGAAGTTTCTATGAGCAAAATATATCTTAGGATGTAATAAAGGAGCAACTAGAGTGACAAGGTAATATGTGTGTCACGGTATTTAATAACACATTTGATACGTCATCCTTTTAACGCAAGTGTATGGTTACAAGTTGTTTACTTTATGAAATCCTGTGGGAAATCTACGGCTTCTCGTTGAATCACGTCTCTTGTGCCATAAATGTAATAACTTTATTCATCAATGTTGCGAAGATTAATTAAGTTTTTCCAATTAAGTGTTTATACTTTGTAGCGGACGTTAGAACTTTACTTGTTATTATCGCCATTGTGAAAGAAATGTGAAAGTATTTATTAATGAAGTTAAAAAGTCGAATATAACTCTGGGAAACAAAATCAAAACATTTTTGTCACACGAAATGAATTATGTGATTGTGAAAGTATATATCAAGCTGATTTCAAATATTCCCCTTTTGTCAATCACCCATGGCGTGGATGTACATAGATTTTAAATTTAAAGATATATATGGCTGATTTCAAATATGCCCTAATTTTTTTCTATCACCCAAGGTTTGTATGTGACAGATATTATATATATATATATATTATAAAGTTTATATAAAACGCTTTACAATTATTTTTTTTTTATTAAATATTTATTTTATTTGATGATATCAAATTTCTAGTTAAAACACAAAACAAAAATTTACAACTTAACAAATTTTAACACCATATACTAAACTCACTTTCTTTGATTTTTAGTTACAAACTTTTATATACCCTAGGCTAATTTTACGATCTCTTACTATCTCGGGGTTTATAGCATGGGCTATATTTTTTTAATTCTTAGGTTAATTAAATAAATTTTGAACAAACAATATTAAATTTTGAAATTAGTTTTAATAAATATTTTCCGGATGGAAATACTTTAATTTGGAATAAGCAAAAAGGCGAAACTATTTGAACTGGATTATGATCTTATTACTATTAATCACAAGATATTCTAATGTACAATTTTAAACTTCCCTATTATCCTAAGAGTCCACTAAAGTTTATTTTTTATAGCGCTATACATACTTAACTTATCAAATACCGAAAACCTGCAGGTCGCTTACGTAAGATTCCGTTCTCTTCAAATTTCACTTTTTACACACTTAAATTCGTTTTAGTTCCTTCACTGTACTTTATCTTTAAATTCTCTTATCCTTATTTAAAATTGCCAAGTTTCTTCACAAAACGGTATAATTTTGACGAATTCCTTCCAATGTAAAATTTACACTTCTCAGAAAGGTCTGCTTCCTCGGCGTCACCACGCCAGACTGCCTCTAACTACGCGTCCTTAGATTTTAAACAATTGTTTGTTTTTTTAATATGGCGGCTTCTCCTTCTTAAAAAAAAAATCATATGGATTATAATTTAGTTCGATTCCTTCCCACTAGAGTCGACTGTCTCTGACCTACTTCCATTTGTTTTTACAGCTGTTAATGTCAACGAACTATTTTCACCGTTTTAATTTGGTTAACATACTGTTTCAATTTTCCAATCCTTAACAAACCTTCCAGTGTTTATTTAACTACTATTATTAGTGTGTGAAGTGTCTTTTTGTTTTACTTTTGTAATATTTCGAAATGTGTGTGTTTTGACTGGATTCACAGAACATAACATTTCATTTGTTTACTACCGTTTTTCACTTTCTCCTTCAAGTAATTACTTATGCCCTATGTTACTAATATTTACAATTTTGTTTAAATATAATTGTTATTATTAGATTATCTTGTTTTAATTTATGTGTTAGGGGTTTTGATATAACAAATTTCCTAATCGATTTAACAGTTCAAATACCTTGTTTACAATTCTAGGCTTTTACCTAAATTTAGTTTCAATTTAATCTAATCAATCTTTTAATGATTTTTTTTTTTAAATTTTGTGTGGGTTATTTGTAATCTATTTTTCCAATTCTTAAAGAACATTATATAGCCCATTCTATAAATGTTACAATATATATATATATATATATATATATATATATATATATATATATATATATATATATATATATATATATAAAGAACATAAGTCAAAATACAAATACAAGAATTATAATTGAATTTAATTGAATTGTAAATTCAATTATAATTCTTGTATTTGTATATTGACTTATGTTCTTTATTAATACACAAGAATACATATTGCGATATATATATACAGGGTGCGGTAAGTAGGAAGTGGCTTACCCTAGCACAGCCACCCCTAACTCGGCCGCTACGTAACCTAGGACTATAGGGGTAGTTTTGGATGATGCAGGAGGTCATCCCGGCCTTGACCCTAGACCAAGGGGTGGTTTTGTCCACGTTTAGGGGGGTAGGGGGTAGTTTTTCGAAAAATTTTTTATTTTAACCTTACTTGGCCGCTACGTAACCTAGGACTATAGGTGTAGTTTTGGATGATGCAGAGGCTTGACGCTGACCTTCATTTAACCCCTAAGGGTGGTTTTGACCATGCCTAGAGGGGCAGGGGGTGGTAAATGGAAAAAACTAATTCCAACCAGCTTACCTAAGCTAGGCAAAATGTATCCAACCCAACCAACCCCAAGGTGCATGGGACATCTCAGCTACGTTCAGGACCATATCCGGGGGTAGCTCCGGGGGTGGATTGGGGGTGGGGGGTAGTTTTCGAAAAAATTTTGGAAAAACGTGTCCTGACTGATAGGGTGAGTCTAGAGTGTATTATTGCGTCGGTAGGGGTAGTTTCACCTAGGGGTAGTTTTTACAAAAAATATGAAATTGCCGAAAATCGATCGGCTGGATCAACAGACAGTACAGGATATGTCTAGAGTACCTTTTGGACCGTTGCGGGGGCTGTTTCACCTAGGGGTAGTTTTTACAAAAAATATGAAATTGCCGAAAATCGATCGGTTGGATCAAACGACCGTACGGGATATGTCTAGAGTCCATTATGGACGACTGTGGGGGTGGTTTCACCTGTAATCAGATTGCCAAAATTGAACGGTGACCTAGGTAAAAGTCACCACCGAACCCGCGCTTGAGGTAACACCGCCTAAGAGCGGGTAAAGCTAACACGGAGCACGCACTCGGTTAAAGCCAATCCAAGCCTAGCCACCCAGCAGCTATGCCTTAGGTAAAGCTAACACGGAGCAAGGTAAAGCCAACCTAGGTAAAGTAACCCCGGAATCAGGCCATACCTAGAGACACCCAGGAGCCGGGCCTTAGTTAAAGCAGTCAGCCTTTAAGTAAAGCTACTCAAGAGCCGGGCTAAGATGATTGCTATATCAATTACAGCCTATCGACTAAGACAAGTACCTCCACCAAGTCCTAGGTAAAGCCATCACGAGGCCGACCCCTCGGTAAAGCCACCCAGGACTTAGGTAGAGCCAATAAGGAGCAAGGCCACAGGTAAAGCCACCCAGGACTTAGGTAAAGCCAATCCTAAGCTATGCCCTAGGTAAAGTAATCCGGGAACTCGACCTTAGGTAAAGCTACCACGAAGTCGCGGCCTAGGTAAAGCCTCCTCGGAGCAAGACTTTAGGTGAAGCAGTCAGCCCTTAAGTAAAGCTGCCCAAGAGTCGGGCCTTAGGATGGATGCTATATCAAATACAGCCTCTCGACCAAGACAAATACCTCCACCAAGTCTTGGTGAGCGTTCAACCACCACAGAGTATGGGCGTAGGTTAAAACCACCCCGAAGCCGGGCCCTAGCTAGAGACACCCTGGAGAAAGGCCTGAGGCAAATTCACACTAGAGCAAGTGGGGGGTTGATTGCCAAAAATGATCGACCAATCACAACACAGGGGCCCTGTAGGTCCACGCAAACGGTCGCTGTAAGACGGAAAGGCTTATATACAGCGTTAAACCAATATATATGATAGCCCACATAATGTGTTAAACAAATATGCAAGCCTACATACATACTATGCTAGGCCGACATACTATGTCGGTAAATCACCGGCCAAAGCCTATATGAACTGAGATAGTTTCACCTCATATATCAGGTAGAACCACGGGCAGGCAACCGTATAATATGGGGAGTACTATAAGGTATAGCTAAACCAATATATACGATAGCCCACATAATGTGTTAAACAAATACGCAAGCTTGCATACATACTATGCTAGGCCTACATACATGAATCCCTAAATGCGCCTACTATGTCTGTAAACACAGGCCAAAACCTTTATGACCTGAGCTATTTTCACCTCTTCTATCAGGTTGATCCTGGCAACCGTATAATATGGGAGGTACTATAGGGTACATCTACCAATGCATAACCTATCAAGCCCACGTAAAGGTTTAATATATTTGATGACGTATCCGCGTTCGAGCGACTCTATGCAGGTATTAGGCCCACCCTAACTAGAGGGGCAAAGGGTTATGATTGCCAAACTCAAAATTTGTCTATGCTACAAAATAATAAACAAAGCAATAAAGCCCTGTCGTTTCAAGGAATACGCTCGACCGTGTGTTAGACATGTACAGACTAGCAGCGATAACGCATAGAACCGCAACGACGGTCGGTGACTGCTATAGCAGGCTTGAAACCCGCACGGCTGTGTCGTTGTGAATCTAGGCGCATGTTTATGATCTGAATACTGTATCAAATTACTATGTAATATCGTCATACCACGGTATACATATATATAATCAGAAATCAGTGTAAATAATCAAATAGCATCAATGGGTATATCCTATAGCTGCAAATGTATCTAGATATAAAAGGTATATATGGAGAAACACTAATAAAGAAGCCCATCACAAAACGTGAATAAATATATGTTATAAAACGATCCTAAAACGGTGCTAAACCAACATGCATGCTATCATACATATTCGTATATACCATGTTAAGCCTACATACGTGATAGTCCACATAATGTGTTAAACAAATATGCATGTAAACCTGCATACATACTATGCTAAGCCGACTTACATGGGCCTACTATGTCGGTAAACCGCCGGCCAAGGCCTATATGATCTAAGCCTGACACACATTTACACCTCGTCTATCAGGTAGAACCTGGCAACCGTATAATAAGGGAAGTACTATATGGTATAGCTAACAATGCATAACCTATCACGCCCATCACGGTCAACAAATATTACAATATAATTTTAAAAAAAAAGTCGCGCAACCTATATACATACAGTGCTAAGCCAACATTCAGGCATATATACTATGTTAAAACAGCGTGCAATATACTCTAAATAGCCAAATATACGTTGTTAAACCAATATGCGGGTTAACCTATATACATCCCGTTACCCACATATGCCTATATAATATGTTAAGCCTGTATAAGTGATTGCCCTTATAGTGTGTTCAATAAATATGCGTGTAAACCAAATAAATACTCTGGTAAGCCAACATGCATGCTATCATAGATAGGCGTATATACTATGTTAGGCCTACATATCGCGTTAAACAAACAGGTGTAAGCCACCATACATATTATGCTAAGCCGACAAGGGCCTGAACACATTATATCCACTGCATAGTTTAGCTAAACGGCTATCACACACTATCCTACAGGTACCACATAATACCTGATCAATAACACATAGTATCCAATGCATAGCCTGACGAAGGTTTAATATATAGTATCCAGAGGCCTCGCTAACGATTAACACGTTGTATCCATAAGGCCTACTATGTCGGTAAACCACAGGCCCAAGCTTATATGATCAGAGTCCGACACACATTTTCACCCCGTCTATCAGGTAGAACCTCGGGCAGGCGGCTGTATAATACGGGAAGTACTATATCGTATAGCTAACAATGCATAACCTATCACGCCCATGACGGTCAGCAAATACTACAATATAATTAAAAAAAGTCGCGCAACCTATATACATACAGTGCTAATATAGGCATATATACTATGTTAAACCAACATGCAATATAATCTAAATAGCCATATATACGCTGTTAAACACATATGCGCGTAAACCTACATAAATACTATGGTAAGCCAACATGCATGCTATCATACTATGTTAAGCCCAAATACATAATAGAATACATAATGTGTTAAACATATATGTGTGTAAGCCAGCATAGATATTATGCTAAGAAGACATGGACCTACAAAGTATAACACATTATATTCGGTGCATAGTTTAGCTAATGGATATCACACACTAACCTACAAGCTGCCCACAAATTACCACATAATACCTGATACATAGCCCGGATAATCATTAACCCATAGCGGCCGATGCAAGTCATGACTAGGGCTAACACAACATATTCAAACCATAGCCTGACTACGGCTAACACATAGTATCCGATGAGAAGTATGAACACATAATATCCGTTGCATAGCTCGGCTAAAGTTCGTCATATAGCACCCGAAGTATAGCTTGACAAACACATAGCATTTCATGAGCGGCGTGATATAAGGTAACACATAGTATCCGATACACAACCTAGGATCGAATATGACGTCATTCAGGTGGAGAACAAGATGGTGGCAATGTTGATACCGTGATGGCCTGTGTAGGCTAGATCAAATAACCAACGTTTCAACTAAACTACTGTCATACGCGTAGTTTAACCAACCAACATACGTGAAGTTCAAACGAACAGCATTGACACCAAGTCCAAATAGGCTATGGCGGCTATGCCCAGATCAACGTATCAGCTAATCAAAATGAAAAACTTACGCTAATCAACCAACATCTACACCGAGGTGAAATGGGTTATGGTTAGCGGAGGCACTGGCAAAAGCTTTAAGCCTTAGACATAATTATAGCTATCAACGCATACCAAAATAGCTATGCAGAAACCGTCAAGGCCATTACACATATTGTCCAGGTATGTTCTCCATCAAACCGAGACTTTAGACACCATCTCTGTAAAACCGCTAACAAATTATACTCTACCATAATAGGTATGTCAAAACTGTTACCGGCTCATAATCTAAGACAGTGGTTACGTAACGCCCTTTATCAATTTAAGACCTTAAGAGATATCTTCGTAAAGACAGCTACCAATCCGTACTATATCACAATAGTTACGTTAGAGCTACCGCTGCTCACCCTACCATAATAGCTACGTACAGACGGTTAATATTGTATAACCTATCACAAGACTTATGTAAAAACAGCTATGCATAACCTGTCACACAATAACTGCGTAAAGGCAGCTAACAAGGCCTACCCCATTAAAATAGCTACGAAAAGATAACATCCAATACATACCCTATCATATTAGCTATGTAAAGACAATAAATGCGTAAAGGCAGCTAACAATGCCTAACCCATTAAAATAGCTACGAAAAGATAACAACCAATACATAACTTATCATAATAGCTATGTAAAGACAGCTAAAGATGCATAACCTAACTCAGTAATGATTGCTATTAAATAATGAACCATTACACTAGCCACGTAAAGACAGCTACCAACACCACAATAGCTACGTAAAAACAGTTATCGATCCGTGACCAAGATAATACTTACGTAAGACCTATATCAGTGCTAAGACAATAGCTCCGTAAGGAAAACCTACCACTTCATGAACTACGACAACAGCAAGGTGTGGACGGCTACCAATACATTACTTATCACAGCTACCAACACATAACTCGTCACACTAGCTAAGTAAATAGCGCTACGATTGAATAGCCTATCACACAGGCTAATTGAGGGTCACTAACTAAACCATCACAATATCTCTGTACATGGCAGATGGCGTGATGATCCTCATCTTTATCGCACACCTAACAGTAGGTTAGGTTAGAAGCACTCTGGCTAGCTTAGGTTAGTGGGTTGAAAATAATTTTTTCTAAAAACTACCCCTCTAGACGTGGTTGAACACCCAACAGTAGGTTAGGTTAGAAGCACTCTGGCTAGCTTAGGTTAGTGGGTTGAAAATAATTTTTTCTAAAAACTACCCCTCTAGACGTGGTTGAACCCTCCCCCAAGGCTACGATCAAGGTCACATCGACCGCCTGCATCATCCAAAACCACCCCTAACTTCTACAACCACAGGTCAGTGATGCCCGTGATGGAGATACGACCAACCTTTGAAAGTTAGGGGTGGTTTTGGATGATGCAGGCGGTCGATGTGACCTTGATCGTAGCCTTGGGGGAGGGTTAATATTCTTCGAAGTAGTCACCTTGGGCATCGACACATCGTTGCCAGCGCGTTTTCCAAGCTTCATAGGCCCCACTGTAGTCCGCTGGAGTTATCCCTGTTAGTGCCTTCGTGACAGCACGTTGGATGTCCGGAATATCATCAAAACAATGACCCTTCAGGCATCTTTTTACCTTCAGAATACCTTCCAATTCATTCAACATCTCACGGCAAACGTTCACTCGTCGTTGCTTCTGTTCGTGAGCACTCGGGGAACCAATTTTGCGCAAACTTTCCTCATCATCAAATCTTGTGTAGCAATTTGGTGGACCGTAAATTTATTCACGGAGACCTCATCGGCGATCATATTGAGACTTAAACGACGGTCGGAGTCCAGGACTTCTTTAACTTTGGCCACCGTTTCAGCCACACGACTCGTTGAAGGGCGTCCAGATCGTTCCAGATCTTCAACGGATTCCCTCCCGTTTTTAAATTCATTAAACCACCGGAACACTTGAGCTCTTGATAGGGCATCCACTTTGTAGGCCTCCGTAATCATAGCAAAAGTTTCCGAACCAGTTTTGCCCAAGCGAAAGCAAAATTTGATTGCACACCGCTGTTCTATCGAGCGATCCATCTTCAGCATTTTCACAAGTGTCACGGGCACGCAAACAACGTATACGCGAAGGTCGATCCTCACTTCGCCAGAGCTACGACGCGACTGTGAACCGGTTCTATTGTTAGCTCAGATCCCCCACCATCATGTCTGCCGGTGGAGACCGCACTGCGAGCGACTGGGGCGCAGCGAGGCAGCCAGTCTCATTACTTTTCTACCGCACCCTGTATATATATATATATATATATATATATATATATATTTATATGGTATCAACGGCACAGCCAGAGGACGGCACAGGGGGGACGTTACCCCTCCAATACAATTAATTTTAGGAGAAAAATATTACTCTATAAGACACGCTAGGTTTTTAGCAAAACAGCTTCCCGACAACTCAACAAATGTGTAATTTTAAGTGCCAAAATAGCATAAAATATGATTTCTAATGATAAAAATGCCGCAAAGTTCCATGGGCGTATTCCCCCCTGACCCTCCGGGTCGTGCCCCTCCTTAAACATTGTCCTGGCTACGCCACTGCTTGGTAAATTCGACTATAGAAAGTTTATCAATTACAGTGGCCACACACACACACACACACACACACACACACACACACACACACACACACACACACACACACACACACACACACACACACACACACACACACATACACACACACACACACACACACACACACACACACACACACACACACACACACACACACACACACACACACACACACACACACACACACACACACACACACACACACACATACACACACACACACACACACACACACACACACACACACACACTAATAAGTTCTTAATCTATAGACCTATTGTAGTTCATGTTATTTACACTTTATTTCGTCTTATTAAGGGGAATTATGTATGTAAATATTTTCACCTTTTAATTCAACCTGAATTTTATGTTTCGGCTCTTATAAGCTGCCAAAAAAATTAAAACTTTTGAAAAAGTAGCTTTCAAGTTGAAGATTAATATAGTAAAACTTTAATAGCAACCTTAAAACTCCATTGAATGATGATGACGCCTGTTGTTGACTCGAATACTTTAAGAGAGTAAACGCTGTTACGTAGAACAATGCAGCTTTGGCCTAACCAGCCATATTAAAAGTTTATTACAATTTATGGAGTTTAGTTTTATTTATATATATGAAGTTAAGAAGCACCATTAAAAGTTTCATTCAAGGCCTATCTTATCAATCGAGAAGTTGTCTCGTTTTTTTTTATCCAAATAAAGAGAGTTTTAACCCTTTATTGAAACAATTATTTTCTAGGGGTGTATAATATTATTCTCCATTATCTCTCTTACGTAAGTTGAAAAGTTTGTAAAGCTAAAAAAGCGCCATTACTATCCTAAAAGTATGCAATTGAAAACGTATTAAAGGTTGAATTGAGATATTCTTTATATCTCGTTATATTTCTCCTTAAATTATATTTTATTTGTGTTTATATTGTTTTTAAATTCTACAGTTCACCAGATGGTATTTCTTTTCTAACTCTACAGAAAAAATCTACGCCATTTAAAACATTGTTTAGATTAAGTTTTCTATATTTTACATTTACTGCCAACTAAACAGATTTTAACATACACTGCGACATCTGCTGACTGAATATAGCCCTAATCTGTGATCAGCCAATTAATACAGAGCGACTACGACACGCTAATACGACATAGGCCAACTATTAGCGATTCTTCTCTAATTATGTCTTCGTCAGAAGTCTAGAAATGTTTCCGAGATGGAAATAAAGTTTCCAACCCAAGAACAGTAAGTACAGGACGACCTGTATTATTTTACGACACAGTGCAAATGCTCCTTAATCAATCGTTCTAACTGTTTTGGTATTGCATTTATGAAAATAATCTTTCAACCATCGTTTTCGTCTTAGTTAGTTTACGTTAAGGCTCTTTATTAATGGAATAAGTAAACCGTAACCTAGTGTTAATTCAAAGGCAAAGTTTATCGCTATTATTTAGTGTTTCAATTTGCAAATATTTGTGTTACGGTCACCAACTAAACCTTCTGAAACTTCTTGTCATTAAGACTTTGCCGTTAATGGACTATGGAATCTAAAATGTTTGTAAGGTTTTCGTGGCTATGATCTTTTCAAGCAGTATTTATCAATACGTCGCACATTGTAGCTTAGAAATTTGAGGATACTGTATCTAATTTTTCAAAATTTAAAAGAGCTTTCATTTACTTTAACTAAACTAAAAGAAACATTCGCGTTATGCTAAAAAACCCTTTCACTATATATTTTTAAAAACACTTTTAAAACAATGAATTATTATTAATTTACCATAATAAATAAAACCGATTTAATTAAATACTAACAGTGAAAGGTAGTGAGAAATTTTCTCTTAGATCTTTTTCTCTGTCTGTCTCTCGTTCTTTACCTATGCCCCCCCCCTCTCTCTCTCTCTCTCTCTCTCTCTCATTAGGCCATAAAATTACAAAGTAAACTAATGTTAAAAAGATTGATTTCTGAACATACTGGCTACTTTTTTCAATTCTTTCTATTAGCTCAAACTCTCCCTATATATATATATATATATATATATATATATATATATATATATATATATATATATATATATATATATATATGATGAATGGTTATTATCTGGAGTACATCCGTTCATTCTGCAGTCCATAAATTCGCAGTTCCGGCGTTTCGTCAGAATCTCATCCAGCATAGACGAGCTGAACCCAAAAACAGTAGAAGAGCGAGTGTAGAGCGCAGATAACTCGGCTCCTATATATAGAAGAATGAAGCCACGCCCATTGAAGTCAATTCACACATTGACGTCAATCCACACACACCTGATCCAAAGAATTACTCACATCCTAAGCCTTTGTTCGCCTTTCTGCGAATTTATGGACTGCAGAATGAACGGATGTACTCCAGAAAGTTGTACACACACACACACACACACACACACACACACACACACACACACACACACACACACACACACACACACACACACACACACACACACACACACACACACACACACACACACACACACACACACACACACACACACACACATATATATATATATATATATATATATATAACAAAATAGGTTATTCAAATACAAGAATATTTATTAATTTATATTCAAACCTTTTCGTTGGTAAACAGTGCCAACATCATCAGGAATGAATATTTATATATATATATAATTCATTCCTGATGATGTTGGTACTGTTTACCAACGAAAAGCTTTGAATATAAATTAATAAATATTCTTGTATTTGAATAACCTATTTTGTTATATATATATATATTCTATTCTTCCAACCAAGTTCAAATACATATTTTTGTCAACGTATAGTGGATGACAATTGATGTTAATACAGTTTTCTAAAAATATTTATTCATAATTTAAATTTTAAAAAGTTGATGTCTCGGTAGGATTCGAACTGAATGTCTACGTGTTTGAAATTAAACCCTTTGGGACTGAGCAAACTTTTCCATAGCTAGAAATCCATCACTTAAAGATGAAATCATAAAAGAAACATTCCTTGCAATAATGAATCTTTGCAAGATATGGACACAATGAGCAGTTATAGACCGCCATCAGCTTCATAAATTAGAAACGAAAACAATCGAATAAATATGTATTAACAAGCAAAAATAATAGTCCAACACCACATACTGTATAGAGAAAGAAATGGAAAGTTGCAAAGAAATTCGCTTTCTACTTTTCACTTAATATTGCGATTTTGTCACATATATTAATCGTAATTATAAAATAAAAAATAACTAAAATAAAATTTTTCTCTGTTGACCTCAGTAGGTATTTACTTTAAAAATGTCTATATTACATGTTACTGTTATAATACACTAAAATTTCAAAATATAACTCAGTAGATTTTATTATTTCACACAATACAATGGTTGGCCTTATGATTGGATGTATAAATTCGATTTGTATAGTATTACTTCATTGTAAACATAAGGGACTATTTGCAGCAACTAGTTTTTATCCTCATTGATATATTTATTAACATAGGCATGCAAAATAAATGAGGGGCTAGAAATCAATTAATTTTACTAGAATCCATCATTGCGAAATTAGTTGCCTTTTGAAAAATATTAAAATATTTGCCCATACTGATATATTACACTCCCCCTCACTATAAGAAATACAATGGCATAATGAGTAAATCCTTTATTACTTTTATTTATTCCCCTACTATTAGGTTTATTGCTTCAACTTGTTCCATATTCAACTGATCAGGAGTTTAGTAAAGCGATTTGTTAAAACCTGTTCCAGCTCAAATCTTTTAAAGTTCCTAATATTACCCATACACAACGAAAATTGTAGATGTTTGATTGAAATAGAAAACAAAATTACTTAATGGTTAAATAAAGTTGTGAAGCAAAAGGATTTATAGATTCTCTCCCTTGGCGGCAAATGCCACTAAACGATCGTAATGTTTTCCTAATGGTGGGTTCCAATAAAAACAGCAGGATTATAGTTGTGTTGTTAAATAGAGCTTTTGTGAGCGTTAGTCATCTCTTTAAGACCAAGAACGAGGTCGTACCTGAGGATTCGGTCTTACCATGCCTTATAACCAGACAAGTTTATTGCCATTAAACTTAGCACAGCTTATTTTCCTGTACTTCAGAACCCTTTCAAAGGTTTAACCGTAGAATTTATAGAAATAATTTTAAGGTAGAAATAAAAACTAATAAGTTTAGATATTTACAGAAATATTACTTCCCATTTATTAACTTCAAGTTGTGCGTTGAACGCCTGCGGAACGGCAAAACTATAACCCGCAACATTCTTTCAGTTGAATTCCTTCTTAAGTTGAGGTCCATGCAATTTGGTTAGTTGAAATCCGTACATTATGATTATTTGAATGTCGCGTATTTGGTTATTTGACGACTGCGTAAATTGTGTGTGTACATTTTGGTTAGACGAAGTTCGGTCATTTGAAGGCTATTCCTACAGGGGTATCAGATTCACCTAGTTAGTTTTCCTCCACTTTAAATACTAGCAAAAAATTTTCCACTCTTTTAATATATATGCACAGTAGTTTAGCTACTAGCGGAACGCTTCCCTGTTTCTCATTAACACCCGTCACGTTTTACTAGCTACACAAAAATGTTAATTTTATACGTTACTTAGTATGTAATAAAAACACTATCATCTCTCGGAACTCGTTAGCACATTCGTATGCATGAACATGTAAAGCCGTCAATAGAAATATTTAGCTAAAAGTCATCAAGTAAGAATAATTATATTGAAAGTACGTATATTTACAAAGAATATTTGAATTCTAGGAAATGTATACACAATTATTCTCTACTCTTTACAACGCTGTTTCCTGCGGCTTACTGTTATCGCTTAACACTTGTGTGTTAATCGCTGTTAAATGTATTTATGTTTTAAGCAAGAATTGCGGTTTTTTCTATAAGTAGGCTTTACATGTAAACCTTTTAAACTTATTGAATCTTTAAAATTTATATAAATATTAAAATGACTATTAATATACAAGTTTATATATTTGCAAACATAATTATTTTTAAAACGTACGTTTTCGTCAGTACTAAGAACCGTTAGACGTTTTGAAACAATATCTGAGATTTGCTAAATTATATTTATTGTTATTTTTAAATACGTGAATTTACTTCTGTTGTTTAAATGGTGATCTAAAAAATGCATTTTTATTTTCTGTAGTTAATTCAATATTAGAATTAAAAAAACAAAGCAATGTTTTAATACTAATTAAAGACTATTTCGATTTTATATCGTACAATTGGTAGTACTCAATCAAATATAGGCCTGCCATAAGTGATAGACGAATGTTTGTAAAACTGGTAATCTGTATCAGTTCGATGTTTCGACCATTCTCAGTCGCACAATTACCTATTACACTTCCTAACTGACAAATATTTACAGCATTTTTGGTAACATATTGATAAAAAAAATATCATTGCAAAACGCATACAAAACGTATTCGTTATTTAATTGAATGTAGGTCTCCGATAATTATTCATTTGAGTTTAAGTGTTGGAGATTTTGTCTATAACGAGAAATGTTGTGGGTACATGTCTTAAGAAATATGACTAGGATTGTACCGTGAGCTATCGATATGTTGTCTTGGTATTAAGGTTGTCCTGATTGCCATAAGGTTGCTGAGTTGTATTGTTATGCAAGCTGCATTAAATATAGGATGTGACTGGGTAAATTATAAGTTACATAACGAGAAATGTTGTGGGTACATGTCTTAAGAAGTATGAGCATTGATGGTACTTTGAGCTATCGATATGTTGTCTTGGTATTAAGGTTGTCTTGATTGCCATAAGGTTGCTGAGTTGTATTGTTATGCAAGCTGCATTAAATATAGGATGTGACTGGGTAAATTATAAGTTACATAACGAGAAATGTTGTGGGTACATGTCTTAAGAAGTATGAGCATTGATGGTACTTTGAGCTATCGATATGTTGTCTTGGTATTAAGGTTGTCCTGATTGCCATAAGGTTGCTGAGCTGTATTGTTATGCAAGCTGCATTAAATATAGGATGTGACTGGGTAAATTATAAGTTACATAACGAGAAATGTTGTGGGTACATGTCTTAAGAAGTATGAGCATTGATGGTACTTTGAGCTATCGATATGTTGTCTTGGTATTAAGGTTGTCCTGATTGCCATAAGGTTGCTGAGTTGTATTGTTATGCAAGCTGCATTAAATATAGGATGTGACTGGGTAAATTATAAGTTACATAACGAGAAATGTTGTGGGTACATGTCTTAAGAAGTATGAGCATTGATGGTACTTTGAGCTATCGATATGTTGTCTTGGTATTAAGGTTGTCCTGATTGCCATAAGGTTGCTGAGCTGTATTGTTATGCAAGCTGCATTAAATATAGGATGTGACTGGGTAAATTATAAGTTACATAACGAGAAATGTTGTGGGTACATGTCTTAAGAAGTATGAGCATTGATGGTACTTTGAGCTATCGATATGTTGTCTTGGTATTAAGGTTGTCCTGATTGCCATAAGGTTGCTGAGTTGTATTGTTATGCAAGCTGCATTAAATATAGGATGTGACTGGGTAAATTATAAGTTACATAACGAGAAATGTTGTGGGTACATGTCTTAAGAAGTATGAGCAGTGATGGTACCGTGAGCTATCGATATGTTGTCTTGGTATTAAGGTTGTCCTGATTGCCATAAGGTTGCTGAGTTGTATTGTTATGCAAGCTGCATTAAATATAGGATGTGACTGGGTAAATTATAAGTTACATAACGAGAAATGTTGTGGGTACATGTCTTAAGAAGTATGAGCATTGATGGTACTTTGAGCTATCGATATGTTGTCTTGGTATTAAGGTTGTCCTGATTGCCATAAGGTTGCTGAGTTGTATTGTTATGCAAGCTGCATTAAATATAGGATGTGACTGGGTAAATTATAAGTTACATAACGAGAAATGTTGTGGGTACATGTCTTAAGAAGTATGAGCATTGATGGTACTTTGAGCTATCGATATGTTGTCTTGGTATTAAGGTTGTCTTGATTGCCATAAGGTTGCTGAGTTGTATTGTTATGCAAGCTGCATTAAATATAGGATGTGACTGGGTAAATTATAAGTTACAAAGATACAACAAGCTAAAACTTTAAACTGCTTCTTTAAAACTCTTTTAAAATTTAAAAGAAGAAAAAGAAAAAAGTGTAAAATACGAGGATAAAAATAGATTATGAAACAGAGTTAGGAGCCAAATGAATTGAAAACGTCATCTGACAAGAAACACACACATATACACACGCGCGCACGTCAGTACAGTAGTACAGTTAATTACTGTATTAATTTAAAACAAGAGTAAATGTATTATTTAGAAAAAAATATAACCACCGTACATGAAAAGGCACACTGAGAAGTATTTATTAAAATTGCCCGTTTCATTTCGTATATATTACTCGCAAATTGTTATACCAGACATTCAATTACAGTGTATAAGCTTTGAAATTGTTGCCTTCATTATTCTGGTAATTACTTCCAGTCGGGCACATCATGAGGGTAGCCTTTACGTAACTTTGCAGGAGTAAATCAAAAGCGCTGCGATATTTGTTGCCGACCTGTGTTCTCAGTCCTTGCTTCTACAAGCCATACTTAAAGCACTATTTGTTTAAAAAAATATATATATAACATATCGTGAAAAATAGCGTTTAAATTATTTAATTAATTAAATATCTATTTAAAACAACTATAGTGTAAGGTTGTAATTTTTATTACAAATGTGTAAAACAATATGAGTCTGTTTTATAATTTGAAGAAAACTGTTGAAGAGTTAAATTCTGCTATATAGAGTACTTATAATAAGTAAAACTGTATAATCGAACATAAATTCAATAAAACCAGTCTGACAAAGTCTAATATAAGCTTTTGCATATAACAAAGCCTTTTGTAAATTTCAGTATTACTGTACTATTTGCAGCATTCTCATGGTATAACTCTGAAAAGATAATGGCAAGGTCATCGAATGGGTTCGATTAGTATCTTGTAAATCTGGTTGTATTCAATTTATATATAATCGACTATTGTTGTTATAGTTTCGAGTTTTATTGCCAAATATATCGAAAAGTCTACGAGTATTTATTTTATTAGATCAACTTTGCTCCCTGTTTGCATTTAGCGTGCTTAAAATTTACTATATATTCTATAAAAATGGCCGGATATTCAAATGCGGCTAAATGAGACACATATAATTCGGCAAGTATCTTGGGAAACATTTATATTCGAAACTGATGGTTCCCAAAAGTGTCGTCAGAACGGGGGAAAATTATTGTTCCAAAGTTGGTATAATGTTTATATTCAAATAGAAGTAAGCTATAAAAAGTTATTTTATTTCTACTAGTTACTTAATTGCTTATTAAAGGTTTTTTTGAAACCTCAGCTGTACAACTGCCTTATAAATCTAACCTTACTTTGATTATTACAGTATTGGTTTCATCTAATCCAATTATTGTTTGCCTGGTAAATTAATTATTTTATAATTTTTTTTCCAAGTAATACGTCCTAGTATTACTAGAGCTAATTTTAAGCTACCGACATTAATATATTATTTTAAATATATATTATAAATATATTTATAATAAATAATATTAATATAAATATAATATATTATTATATTGTCATATATATATATATATATATATATATATATATATATATATATATATATATATATATATATTTTAGGGATGGGCCGATTCCTAAAATTTTCGATTCCGATTCCGATTCTACAATTTTCCGTTCGATTCTCGATTCTTTAGTCGATTCTCGATTCTTTCAAGTTATATTACCTTACATGCTAGTTCTCTAATAATTAATTTAGTTAACATCTTGGTCATATGGCAAAACCTTTTAAAAGTTCTGTTTTAATGTAATAGGGCTCACAAAACCTTCAACCTTGATTTATATACAATAGGAATTTTTAAAAGCATAAAAACATATCAGATAATAGTAAAGACTTATTTTAAAGTTATAAATGTGAACTTTACTTATTTTATGATGTTTGAAAAAATTCCTAAGCCTATTTACATTGTCTCTCAAAACAAAACAAAAATTAAAAACAAACGAACAACATAAAAAGTAAAAAATTAATACAAATAGGATAGTTTTTAATATTTAAAAGTCTGGCAGTAATGTACATTTCTGTTCAAAAACACAAGCATTTGAACACGTTGTGGGTTAAGCTAGTTTCATCGCTTGTCATATATAAGTCCTGAAGTTGAGAAAAAATTTTCAGAAAACACTGTTGCGGGTGGGCAGACTTTTATTGCCATTGCACTCAAATGAGGGTATTTGGTACTTTGTACTGCCCAATACTTCCCAACATCACAATCTGGACTGGCTAATGGTTCCCCCAGATAATTGTTTACTTCTTCTTCTACTGTCAATTCCCCTGGGGTACCTTCTTCCTCAACATTCTGGATTAGTAAGGCATACCTTCTCCACATCTGGTGGGACCTTTTTTCTGCAGGTGTCTGGAACAAGTGCAACTGATTCAGGCCTATTATGTATTTATTACTCAATCCCAGTTGATTTTTAACCGACTATCACTTGTAGGTCCTGTGTCTGAGGATAAAGTTTCTTCAAGTATAGATCTTTTTTGTTGATAAAATATCAACATATCCTACATATCAACATAATAACATATCCTTACATAAATGCTGTTGCAATAAAATGTTTACATAGTGGTGTAAAAGTGCTAAGGAACATCCCAAAAATAAAAAAAATTCTCACTTTAAAATATAATAGTAAATTGTCTTCCAGAAAGTGTAATAAACACTGTTACACGCGCTATAAACGACGAAACACTAGAGTAACATTTTTTGTTTACTCTCCTGTGAGTCAAACCTAATCCATCCGGATATATTGTTATATAAAAATATAAAGAATTTCTATTTCATAAAGAAACCTTAACTTCATGAAGTTATGGATGTGGGTATTCTATATATTTTTTAAGTTTCTCATTTTTGAGATGTCAACGGTAAATGATTTATTTTTCTATGATCCTTAGGGTTTCTACATAGTTAAGTAGAAGTGTTTCCAATATATTTTGAAATTTTTACTTAGAAAAGAAAGTTTATATTTTAACACTCTTGGTTAACTTTCAGTGTAACATTTTTATTTATTCAATCATTATTTTAATTAATAGGACTCGTTTTTGTGTGCCACTTATCTCTGATAAGAATGAAATTATTATTTATAATATTGATGTCTGAACACTGAAATAACAACACATAATTTACAGGTTAAGTTAATTTAATTAAGTTTTATCAAAATAACAATATTATTTAAATTAGAATTTCTTAATTTAATATAAATTTGGGTTGCTCAATTATATTAATCTGCAAGAACTTTTAACTTTCTTTCTTTTTGTATGCATAACTTAATTTATATAAATTTGTTTTGATCTCAGGGTCGCTTGTATAAGGTTCGGGTTGCAATTGGGGAAACTTAGGTTAATATTATTTTGTAGTTCTGATTTAATGAATATTGCTTTTATGGATTAATAAATACAAATTATGTAATTGGCAGATCAACAAAGAAATGTTTGTTCAAAGATTATTGAGAAAGTTTTTTTTATTAAAATTTTAGGGTCAACTGTTCGTAGCTCCTTGTCCTGACGTTCCTTTCGTGCACTATAGTCACAATCAACTTTCGACGATTTACTTAATATTCGCTAACTTTACTATCAACGAGTAGGTTGCTACTTTCGACGATTTACTTGATATTCACTGCATTCGACGATTTACTCAATTTAATTACACGAACAGGAAGTAACTTGACCGACGTCTACTCTTATCGAACGTTCCTGGATGAATTACCTTTTCGATTTTCCTCCCAAATAACTTTTTGAACCTCTTATCCGTTCTTAGTTTCTTAATTTAAACTTTTTAAAGTATATTTTGAAATTTAACGTCTTTTTGCAACCGACTTACTCTTAAAGTTTTTTCTCTAGTTTTTTTGAGCACCCTCGCGTCTTAAATCTGACAACCTTTTTTGGGAATTTATGGTACAATAAAGCAATAATACTGCCAGTTTTGCCTTGTAAATTGTAGCCTTAACTTTGCAACTTAATGTATAGTTTTCTTCAGAGTTCCTGTTAAAATATTGTTATAGTACATATAGGCCTATACATAAAATTTTAAATCCTACTGTAATTTTAGTGCCTAATTTATGAATGGCTTGAAACCTTTTAACAAAAGTTAAATTTAGTAATTAAATTCGAAAATGAGAATTTACAATGTTTATTTTTATTAAAAACATTTTTTCATATATGGTATCTTTTCTTAGAAACATTTATTTTTATCTAATTTAAAATTTTTAAATCTACTATAAACTTTTCTTGTTTTCATAGTATCCCTAGTATCAAACTAAAGAAACCTTTCCCCACTTTCATAAAGTTATTTTCCTCTTTATACTGTCGTTTATTAATATTAAATAATTCTAATTTATCAATAAAAACGTTTTAGGTCATCAGAATTAATCACCTGGGTATACATGTCTTGCGAAATGAAATGAAAACAAACTTAATGGCTCAGTAAAGGCGAGGATAAAATCATTAAACATATTAAATTCTAGGCAAGCTTTGCCCGTTCTAAGAAATAGTTGTAAAGTATAGATTGAAATATCCAACGAAAGTTTTATAAGGATCGCTGAAGAGTTATTTTAAGCCACTTGGCAAGACGTCGCGTGTCTGATCGTACACTAGTCTCACCGTCACGCCATCGAGCAAATAATTCAACGTGTCGTATAATTGTTTCGAACTGTTTTCGAGGCTTTGCAGTCTCACGTGGTGTCTCGTCATGCCACGACACATACAGAGAAAACATCTAAACGGGAAATATTTTCCCAGTTGTCAAAGATTTCAAACACAAAGATTTTATCCAGGCAGTACGTATTACACCACAATAAACGCTTCCTATTACAAACCGAGTGGTAAATACAGTATTATTTAGAAATTAGTTTAAAATAAAAAAATCCACATCCAAAAGCATCGTCATCATGTCTTTTAATGCCGATTCTTCGGTTTTGATCTGCTTTGCTTTCACATCATGGTTTGGCTTTTCGATTATGATTTAAAAAGATGACATATGTTTTATTACTGATTAACATTTTATCTAAGAAAAGTTCACCCTCTCGTTCAAAATGTAGACGATCCAATAAGGAAAATTCTTGTAGACTCGCTTTCGTTAAAAGGAATGTTGAGGTCATAAACACAAGACTTACTTTGTCAGCTTATCATTCCAGTAATGCCAACCTAAATTACTAAAACTACCACACTTCTCTAATCAATCGCTTTTTATCTCTAGATCAATTTGTCTCTTTATTTATTTAATGTTATCATAAACAACAAACATTGATTGATAAAAATCAATACATCGATTAGAAAAAATATCCATTAACGAAAAAACCAACAATAGAAAGTTAATTTTATTTCAGACACAAATTTGTCACCTAATTATACAATGTAGAACCTATTTTTCAATATTGTATATATTTTTGAGTACATTTTCCTGCCCTTCCTAACATTAAAATATTTGTCTTTGTTAACGTGTTTCGGAATAACTCCATCCTCAAAACTTATTACTATTAAAGTTTTACTACTGAAGTACTATTACAGTTTTCAGGAAAAATATGTAAATGTTAGACAAGGCAGAAAAATGTACTGAAATGTATACAAATATCCCTAACAGAAGTGAAAATGAGTTATAAGGGTTTAAATGTTTTACACATTAATTTATGGGTACCAATTTATTAACAAGTTAAATTCATCTCTTGTTGAATAAATAACACAACTTGTTTAAATATCTTTACAAGATTACAGCACAGCTTTTTTAATATCTCGAAACAATTTATAGTTTTCTCTTCAACCCAGTGACGTGACAATTAATAAAAAGAACTAGGTCGTTCAGTGAGACAATCGATTTTGTTCCATTAATGTCAAACATGAGATGGTAAATGGAAATGTAGGCACATCTACAGGTTATTTTCTCTGATATGGGTTAAACATTAAAGCCACTAAAATTACAAGCGCGTTCATCAAACTTGAAATAGTCATAATGAAATTATCTGTTTAGCTGTGATTCAAAGTCTTGGTTCAGTCCAACTGTTAACAATACACTGAACATAGAGCCAAGGTTGGGGCTGGAGCCTCTCAATAGAGGAATCCTCGGAAATGCCGACAAAGGACAAAAAGCGAAGATTTTATAGGTGTTACATACTTGTGGAATATAAAAAAGGGACTTTGTATTCTGGACGAACAATAACTTACAAATGTGTCGTTTCTGTGTAAATGTTTATGCTAGTTTAGCTGTAGCTACAGTAGGGAGTCAAATCAGTTCGCTATGTATATAAGTTTTACACTAATTTTGCCGGCAGAATGGTTAAAAATATTTATAAAACATGAAAAATGGATATTTTTAAAATATATATTTGTTTACTGTAAGTTGCTTTTTAGGTTGAGATTTATTACTTTTTCAATTAATTATAATAAAATAAATTTTTGTTTTAATTGTAAGCTATTAATGTTGCGGGATAAAAATAGCACAACTAAGGGCGATACTATGGGCGATAAAAAAAATTGAGAAATATTCAATAACCTGGGCGGAAGAAGAGGTCAATACAGCGAGCTTAGTCATCTTTTGGGAAGCAAATAGATTAATTAAGGTTGAAACAACGTTTTTGAGGAAAGGTATATAACCCATTTTCGTCAAGAGGGAAAACATTTTCTTCATAATGGAAACATTTTCATATTTTTAAACCTCAAATTTGAAACTGCGTATACTCGGGTTTTAAATACGTCATTTGTATACTTTGTGGTGCAGATTCTATTTACTTTGCTCTACTTTTTGTTGACAGCAGTTGTCTGACATTTAATGAGTTGCATTTCTTCATTATACAGAAATAATTGATAGGCCCACTTTACTCCCCGTTAATTGATGGCGTGCAAGTTTCCCGTTTCAAATTAGCTTACACAGCAGACAATGATTAATGTATCGAATGTCGCAAGGAAATCGATAGTTATTTACGTTGTCATTTTTTAAGCAAGAGCTGCTCTGTAATTTAAAGTGGCGTTTTGGCGAGAAATATATTTAACACGTAGAAACCTTGATAAGCGTTTCGAGCAGAAGCAAACAGCTACTAGTAAAGAGATTCAGGATCTTTGCTAGTTTATTAAACTGTAAATTTGTATCAGCTTGAGTTTTTAACAAGCAATCAAATCATGCCAAAGTCTCACCATACATAGATTTTGTGAGGTTAGTTTCGCCTTCTTTAGACAACCAATAGATCTACTCTGTAGAGAAGGTAGCTATATAATTCACATTCTGAAGGCTACGACCAATTGTTGTTATAAGTATACGGCGTACGCCGATATAATAAATTTTTATTTCAAATTGACAGATTTTTTTGTCATTACCATTAGAGTAAACTTTCAGATGCTAATTGTGTACTTATATAATATCATCAGATAAACTCGTTAGTCCTAAGTGTGTTATTATCCTCAGAATAGATTTTGCCGCAGTGTTTCAGATTGAAGCTATGCCAGTCTGAATAACTAATATGCAATAAGGTTGTACGTCCAAGATCAATGTCAAATAAATGAGTAATATGAAACATTCGTCACAATTAAAGTCCTACAACGCTTTTGTACTAAATTGGATTCTTAATCACTACTTAAATGTGTGAAGGTAGTAAAAAACTGATAGGATAATAAACGCTTAGGCTTTTAGGAAATGCATCCAGAGCTCTGCAGAAGCTTCAAGAGGTTTATTAAAACGATTAATTGTAGAAATGTGATAACTTCCTGAGATATTTCTTTGGATCGAGGTTTTGAGGAAGATCATAGTACAAACTTTGCTATTTCGATCGACGGCATTTCAAATGTACAGTAGAAATACTAATTGGCGATGGTAATCTCAATAAGACATCTAAAATGTAGGTCATAAAAACTAACTAGGTCATTACACTCTACTATCTTAGAAAGAAAGAGATAATTTGTACTGGAGACTCAGAGAAGAACTATCTCATCACAAGACTGGCGAAGAAACATGTTATTTTAATGCCAATTTTCAGGAAATGTACAATCGATAACCTTGCTTTTTGGACAGTTTATATTTATTTATTGGTCATATTGGAGGACTAAATCAAAGGTCAATTTAAATATCGATGTTTATTTAGTAGATGACAGTGTCGATATACGTTTGGCTTGAGAAATCCAAGCCTTCTCTCCATTCTCTTCTACAAAATAGAAGCTCTGCTGAAGATAAAATCATATTCGCAAATGTATAGCTTTACAATTTTTTATAATCTCGAAGTTGTTTAATATAACACGGTTAAAAGAATAAAATAATAAGTTTTTATTAAAAAAGATAAATTTTTAATTTCGTTCACACCTTCAAACATTGTACTTTACGACTTTAATTTTAACCTTAAATCCAGGGTTTGATAAACATTTTATGTTACTCCAAGGTTGTTAAAAAGTTGTGGTACTTAAAATGTTGCTCCCTTTAATATTCAAAAGGGATGAGTTACACCTAGCACCATCATGACATGCGTCACTGAATATATTAAACAAACCCTCCTCCATGAAATCTTGACAAAAATTTAAAAGTCAACAGAATTCCAAAGTTGGCTCATGAAAGGTCTACGATTATATTGGGATTTATTTCAAAACCAAATAGTAGGCCTTTTATCAATAAAACTGTTCTTAACAGTAAAAAACCTTTTTATATGGGTTTTATCATCAAAAACCAGTTTTGGCAACGAAGCTGCCATCATTAGTAATAGGCCTGCACTAAATATGAGAGCAATCTTTTTTTTTTAATTAACTTGGGAGGGGGTTTAAACTGCCCGAATTACCGCTACCTTAGGTATATTGTTCTTACCTCCCTGATCTAGTCAAAGAGCCCCTTCCCTCTTACAAGGTTTAGAAGTTTCCTGACTAGTGTTTTACCTTCAGCATCCACCAGAGCTGTACTATCACCAAAGAGGTTGAAGCGCCTCTCGGCAAGTGCTTTACATCTATAAATGATGTGTGTGGCGGTCTCCAGTTCTTGCCCGCATAATCTGCACAATGGTTCATCTTTGAAGATACCCATATTATGCAGATGTTTCCTTAGTCCACAGTGTTCCGTGAGTAGACCTGTGGCTATCCTCAATTCCTGCCTAGACAGATAGATGAGACTCTCCTGCAGCCCCAAGGAAGGTTTCCTAAGGGTTAGTTTACTGTGTCTCATTCCTTCAGCCCTGATCCAGTGCTCACAGTGTCTTTCAGCCATCCACCTTCGCACTGCAATCTTGACCATGGATTTGGAAATACCTACCGCCGGCTCCGGTCCAATTAGGGGAGTTGAAGACTCCTCTCTGGCCAGTGCATCTGCGGCTTCATTTCCAAATATTCCCCTATGCCCTGGCACCCAACCTAGAGCAATCTTTTACTGATAACTGTGACATTGTCGCCGAACTGGTTTTATAGGTAAAAGTTTTTATTTGCGAAAATTGAGACTTAGTGTTCTAAGTGTTTATATATGTATCTTCACTTCACTAGCTAAGATCTATCTTAATAATTATATAACACTATTATGTATGTATAAAATATTAATTTTAAAACTTTAAAAAAGTATTTTATTACGTTATTGATAATTATGATAATTGCATAGATATTTTATGTCGGTCGTGTCCGAAATTAGTGTTTGTAGCTTTAAAAAGACAGCATAAAACAAATATTTTATATTTATACTTTAGTGCCTCAGGTTACAATACCTGACCAATTGAGTAGCTACAAATCTCTCTGTATATATATATATATATATATATATATCGCAATATGTATTCTTGTGAATTAATAAAGAACTAAATCAAAATACAAATACAAGAAATATAATTGAATTTACAATTCTTAAAGCTTTTCGTTGGCTAACAGTACCAACATCATCAGGAATATTAAACAATTAAAATTAACATATGTGCAAATTAGATCAAATAAATAGTTATGCTAAATCAATTACAATGTTGTTAAACTTTTATTTTAAAGTAAATTCAATTAAAGTAATTGAAATACTTAATAAATAAGTAATTTATTGTAAATTTAATTATAATTCTTGTATTTGTATTTTGACTTAGTTCTTTATATATATATATATATATATATATATATATATATATATATATATATATATATATATATATATATATATATATATATAAATGTTATTCCCTGGCGAAAAACACAACTGTGGTTATCATTGCCAATGAAAATCTAATACAAAACGCAATATTTCAAATAAAAAAAATTAACAAAATCAATTTTAAATAAAACAAAAATTTTAAAACAAACAACATTTTTACAAAGTAGCAACACATAAAACAATTATATAAGCATAAATATATAACAATTTAAAAAAAAAGAATAAATAAAAAACAACAATAAATCTATAACAATATAAAATAAAAGACTATAAATAACAAAATAACAACAACGAACAATATAACAGTGAATAAATAATAACGATATTTAAAACAACAATAGTAAAAAATTTAACAATAAATAAATATTAATAGCACTATAACAAGAACATAAAATATATTAAAGTTAAATAAATAAAAAATATACGTAGATAATAATTATATATATAAGTTATATATAAGGTTATATATATATATATATATATATATATATATATATATATATATATTTCATAAACAAGAATATACGAGCATCTCTTCTCGTATATTTTTGTTTATGAAAATTATTTTATTTCACCATACATATTCAAGAAGAAAAAATAATTCATCTAAGGAATACAATATATATATATATATACAAGTATAATATAACATTTTCATATGTTTTACTATAATACCCCGTGAAATGTGTAAAGAGTATTCCATAAACACTTAAAGCTTAATATTGTTTTGTCCTTTCACATACACCAGTGGCTTATAGTCTATACATTTGCCTCAAATAGTACTGAAAACGCACAGAATAATGTTATTTTCAACTTTTAAATGAGATGCAAGTAAAAAATTAAAAAACTTACTATATTATTTGTAGTTAGCTCGAGTTAATATATCACTATTATAATAAATTTCTGCAAAATACTTTTGAATAATTAATTGAGGAATTGTAAATTCAGTTGTGTGCGGCAACGTTCACATTATCTACACATAAACATTACACAAGGTGATGCAGTTGAAGTAAAATTAACATGTGTACATGCCAACTATTGGAATAGTCAGTTGCGTGCTTACATTGTCATCAGCTGCAATAGTCATTCGTATTAGAGCCAAACTGAGTGTGTGTCTAAATTTGCGAAATGGTCATTTCGTGCTGGCTAATGGGGTCACGGGGGAGGCCTGTGTCAGTATTTGTTCAACGTTCCTATGTTCTTTGAAACAATTATGTTATTTGTGAAAGAGTGGTGTAAGGAGATTAACGATACTAGTTTCACATTTTTCACAATTGGCAAGTTTCAAAAACAGAAACAAAAAGTGTTTTTATAAAAACATCTTACACGAATATGTGAAATTTATTTATTTACTACCTAGATCATTACTTGGCAGTACCTAGTACACAGGCGACTGCTTGTAGCCTCTACTGTCACATTAGGTTGTTGTGGCTAGTGAGCCAGGGTAGGAGAGGTTAGGTGACACTTACTGAGAGGGTAGGTGGGTTTGCTGCGTCAGTCTAGCTAAGTGTGTACTGCTGGCATACCGGCGAATGCTTGTAGCCGCTACTCTCACACTAGGTTATTGTGGCTAGTGAGCCAGAGTAGGAGAGGTTAGGTGACACTTACTGAGAGGGTAGGTGGGTTTGCTGCGTCAGTCTAGCTAAGTGTGTACTGCTAGCATACCGGCGAATGCTTGTAGCCGCTACTGTCACACTAGGTTGTTGTGGCTAGTCAGCCAGAGTAGGAGAGGTTAGGTGACACTTACTGAGAGGGTAGGTGAGTTTGCTGCGTCAGTCTAGCTAAGTGTGTACTGCTAGCACACCAGCGACTGCTTGAAGCCGCTACTCTCACACTAGGTTATTGTGGCTAGTGAGCCAGAGTAGGAGAGGTTAGGTGACACTTACTGAGAAGATAGGTGGGTTTGCTGCGTCTGTCTAGCTAAGTGTGTGCTGCTACCACACCGGCGAATGCTTGTAGCCGCTACTGTCACACTAGGTTGTTGTGGTTACTAAGCCAGAGTAGGAGAGGTTAGGTGACACTTACTGAGAGGATAGGTGGGTTTGCTGCGTTTGTCTAGCTAAGTGTGTACTGCTAGCACACCGGCGAATGCTTGTAGCCGCTACTGTCACACTAGGTTTTTGTGGCTAGTCAGCCTGAGTAGGAGAGGTTAGGTGACACTTACTGAGAGGACAGGTGGGTTTGCTGCGTTTGTCTAGCTAAGTGTGTACTGCTAGCACACCGGCAAATGCTTGTAGCCGCTACTGTCACACTAGGTTGTTGTGGCTAGTCAGCCTGAGTAGGAGAGGTTAGGTGACACTTACTGAGAGGATAGGTGGGTTTGCTGCGTTTGTCTAGCTAAGTGTGTACTGCTAGCACACCGGCAAATGCTTGTAGCCGCTACTGTCACACTAGGTTGTTGTGGCTACTAAGCCAGAGTAGGAGAGGTTAGGTGACACTTACTGACAGGGTAGGTGGGTTTGCTGCATCTGTCTAGCTAAGTGTGTGCTGCTAGCACACCAGCGACTGCTTGTAGCACCTACTCTCACATTAGGTTGTTGTGGCTAGTGAGCCACAGTAGGAGAGGTTAGGTGACACTTACTGAGAGGGTAGGTGGGTTTGCTGCATCTGTCTAGCTAAGTGTGTGCTGCTAGCACACCAGCGAATGCTTGTAGCACCTACTCTCACATTAGGTTGTTGTGGCTAGTGAGCCACAGTAGGAGAGGTTAGGTGACACCCTACTGAGAGGGTAGGTGGGTTTGCTGCATCTGTCTAGCTAAGTGTGTGCTGCTAGCACACCAGCGACTGCTTGTAGCCGCTACTGACACATTAGGTTATTGTGGCTAGTGAGCCACAGTAGGAGAGGTTAGGTGACACCTTACTGAGAGGGTAGATGGGTTTGCTGCGTCAGTCTAGCTAAGTGTGTGCTGCTAGCACACCAGCGACTGCTTGTAGCCGCTACTGACACATTAGGTTATTGTGGCTAGTGAGCCACAGTAGGAGAGGTTAGGTGACACCTTACTGAGAGGGTAGATGGGTTTGCTGCGTCAGTCTAGCTAAGTGTGTGCTGCTAGCACACCAGCGACTGCTTGTAGCCGCTACTGACACATTAGGTTGTTGTGGCTAGTGAGCCACAGTAGGAGAGGTTAGGTGACACCTTACTGAGAGGGTAGATGGGTTTGCTGCGTCAGTCTAGCTAAGTGTGTGCTGCTAGCACACCAGCGACTGCTTGTAGCCGCTACTGACACATTAGGTTGTTGTGGCTAGTGAGCCACAGTAGGAGAGGTTAGGTGACACCTTACTGAGAGGGTAGATGGGTTTGCTGCGTCAGTCTAGCTAAGTGTGTGCTGCTAGCACACCAGCGATTGCTTGTAGCCGCTACTGACACATTAGGTTATTGTGGCTAGTGAGCCACAGTAGGAGAGGTTAGGTGACACCTTACTGAGAGGGTAGATGGGTTTGCTGCGTCAGTCTAGCTAAGTGTGTGCTGCTAGCACACCAGCGACTGCTTGTAGCCGCTACTGACACATTAGGTTGTTGTGGCTAGTGAGCCACAGTAGGAGAGGTTAGGTGACACCTTACTGAGAGGGTAGGTGGGTTTGCTGCGTCAGTCTAGCTAAGTGTGTGCTGCTAGCAAACCAGCTACTGCTTGTAGCAGCTACTCTCACATTAGGTTCTTGTGGCTAGTGAGCCAGAGTAGGAGAGGTTAGGTGACACCTTACTGAGAGGGTAGATGGGTTTGCTGCGTCAGTCTAGCTAAGTGTGTGCTGCTAGCACACCAGCGACTGCTTGTAGCCGCTACTGTCACATTAGGTTCTTGTGGCTAGTGAGCCAGAGTAGGAGAGGTTAGGTGACACCTTACTGAGAGGGTAGATGGGTTTGCTGCGTCAGTCTAGCTAAGTGTGTGCTGCTAGCACACCAGCGACTGCTTGTAGCCGCTACTGTCACATTAGGTTCTTGTGGCTAGTGAGCCAGAGTAGGAGAGGTTAGGTGACACCTTACTGAGAGGGTAGATGGGTTTGCTGCGTCAGTCTAGCTAAGTGTGTGCTGCTAGCACACCAGCGACTGCTTGTAGCCGCTACTGTCACATTAGGTTCTTGTGGCTAGTGAGCCAGAGTAGAAGAGGTTAGGTGACACCTTACTGAGAGGGTAGATGGGTTTGCTGCGTCAGTCTAGCTAAGTGTGTGCTGCTAGCACACCAGCGACTGCTTGTAGCCGCTACTGTCACATTAGGTTCTTGTGGCTAGTCAGCCAGAGTAGGAGAGGTTAGGTGACACTTACTGAGAGGGTAGATGGGTTTGCTGCGTCAGTCTAGCTAAGTGTGTGCTGCCAGCACACCAGCGACTGCTTGTAGCCGCTACTGTCACATTAGGTTCTTGTGGCTAGTCAGCCAGAGTAGGAGAGGTTAGGTGACACCTTACTGAGAGGGTAGGTGGGTTTGCTGCGTCAGTCTAGCTAAGTGTGTGCTGCTAGCACACCAGCTACTGCTTGTAGCCGCTACTCTCACATTAGGTTGTTGTGGCTAGTGAGCCAGAGTAGGAGAGGTTAGGTGACACCTTACTGAGAGGGTAGATGGGTTTGCTGCGTCAGTCTAGCTAAGTGTGTGCTGCTAGCACACCAGCGACTGCTTGTAGCCGCTACTGACACATTAGGTTGTTGTGGCTAGTGAGCCAGAGTAGGAGAGGTTAGGTGACACCCTACTGAGAGGGTAGATGGGTTTGCTGCGTCTATCACGCAGCACAGACTGTAGTGAGGATTTTGACATAGTGATTTTAGTTTCGGACTGAAATTAAGGAGGGGCGATTTCACTTTAATCGAACATTTATGGGGTTAGGTCGGATATAAGTTCCCAAACATAAATAAATATTTTATTCTGCGGGTCTGATCCCAATTGCCTAACTGGTTGGGTACGTTTTTGTACAAAGTCAAAATTTCACAATGTATAAAACTGTGAATTATATACGTTCTTTCACATTGTGAATCAAAACTAAATTAAACTTAAGTGCAATGATTGATACAGATTTTTACAATGCAACCTTCGTATTAAAAAAGTTCATACAATATGTTGCAAAAGAAAGGAGTCTATTCATGTGAGGAATAAGAGGGCGTGAGAAAACATAATTGGGGTCGATACTCATAATTGTAACGCCTAAAAGTAGACGTATTTCGACAAATGAGTGAATTAAATTTCTTCTTAATTAAAATACTTTCTATAGTTAAGGAGTATTTTCTGAGCAATAAATTTACGTACATGTACAGGTTGTTTAGAAAATCAGGTTTACGAACTGCAAGAAATAACAAGATCTTACAAACGTTAAAGTAATTTTGACAAGCTACAATTCTTCCAAGAATGGATCTTCTAGGCTTCCCTAAGAGTCGTTAAAACGAGCAGGGGGCTTCCCTACGAGTCTCTGTTACGCTATGCTCTCGTAGACAAATAAGTTATAGCAAACCCGTTTCCCACGGGAACGTCTATTTCTAAAATATGTAGCCAAATGTATGTTTCTCATGGGCATTGTAGACGCACATTTATATATAGTTTTTATTTCACTGTCAACTCGGTTATAGAAAACCTATTTTAGAGTTATAATGTTTTTTGAATTTCAGTATGGGTTTGAAATGAATATGAAATTTATTGCATAATCTTTCGGGAAGAGGGTTGACTGCAACTGGTCTATGGCCTTGAACAGTACAGTAACTTTCAGGTTTGCTCACGTTTTAAAGAGAATTGAACTAGAACCGCCCCTACTGTGAAATTATAGACCCTACTCTATGTCTATAAATTTATAATACTCTAAATCATTCCATTACAATTTATGATTTACATTTCCTCTATGAATTAACTAACCACTTGCAGCAACTCTATTTATTGCTCACAAAACTTACACCAAATATTCTTTACAACAAAAATTAATTTTTTAAAAAGTTATCGAAAAGATGATTTGCTACATATTAAATTACAAAGAAGAGTTGTCGTGTCGTAACTAGTGTGCTTTAGGTAACTAGTGTACTCCCGAGTAGTGTCCACTTCTTTATGCATACGAGAATACACTAAGGGAAAATAAATGAATCTGTTGTCGACAACAGGTGTGAACAACGCTTTGTAACCTAAAAATAATCTCTGAACTCCTGTAAACTTAATCCAGAACTCTACAATGAGCCAGCAATATTATTTTACTTTTTCTCTCTCTTTCTTTCTCTCTTTGTTATTATATTTAAATATTATTATTTAGAGTTATTTAGAGATTTGATATTACCTCTTTTACTGTGTTCTTTTTATTTTATAATAAATAAAAACCTAGGAAATTCTAAATTAAATAATCTTCAACAACGGATAAAAAAAAGATACTCTCTTATACGTTTAATTTAGAATGAAATTAATTAAATTCAAAGAATAATCTCTTATACATTCTTAAATTCCTTTTATTAGGCCACACTCTCCTCATATATATCTTGTACAGATTTTCAATCGTCAATAAAATTATTTTTTTTCATCCAATCAAGTTCATTTTCTTAAACTTATAGTGGATAACAATTTATGTTAATATAGTTTTTTTCAAATATTTATTCAATAATGTAATTATAAAATTTGTGAGGTCCAGCCGGATTCGAACTGAGAATCTTCATGCTAGAAGCCTAGCGAGCCTCGACATTACACCAACTTTCCAATACCTAGAAATATATTTCTCAAATATGTATATGAATTGCCCCCCCCCCCCCAACTGGTTGTCGTCAAAACCTCCATCGTACCAAACTGTTGCCATATGTTACCATAACTGTTACCATAAAATATCATGAATAGTGCTCTAAGATAACTAAAATAAAATTTTCTTTGTTAATCTCAGAAAGAATTTAGTTTAAAATGTTTTTTTTTATTACTGGTTTATTCGTAAATAGCATTGGCTAAGATTGCGACAGCTTATTTTTATTGAACGTGTAAAACAAGGTAGACCAAAGCTAGTTTGTGGGCAGTATTTCAGTTTTGATCAAGACCTCTCAAGGCCGGATATACCGAAGGAGTCAAAGGTTTGAACGCCTTACCAAATTTTAAAATGGAAATAAAAATTTAAACGTTTTTAAAGTACAAATTCGAAGTACAGAGCACGAACGGTCATGGGGGTAAAATTAACAATCTTATTTTTGACTTGAAACTTATTTGACCACGTGTTATCTTGAGTTTTCCAAAAGTCACCACTACAACCTATTAGCCCCTTCCCTTATTTATGTGGCTGACCAGCTGTAGCCTACTATTATTATAAAGCTAGGAAAACGCTATAACAAAGTTTAAGCACAATCACATTCTTTTACATTTGCAAAAATCTTGACTCTAAAGCCGGGTTTACACGATGCCAGTTGAGGAGACAATTGTCAGAAGACAACTTACTGGCATAAAATTATTGGCTACGAGTAAACACCTCTGGCCAATTGGCGTGCCAACTGCCCTGCCAGTTGTCCTGGAATTCGACTGTCTCCAGGAGTAGACAGAGGACAATTGACTGGGCGCAGTGACACCCCCCCCCCCCACTCAATCAAGACAGTTGTCTAGACGTTTGTGGTCGTGTGAACGTTGTAGGGCAGTAGATCTCTCGTTTTGGGCCAGTTTGCATTTGTTCTTCCAGCACACTCGGAAGAAATCCTGTAGACGTATTGAATATTTCCTGTAGCAAGAAATGATAGTGTCACTTCTAATTTTGCCCTAGCAGTACTTTCCTCTTTATTTACTGTTTTGATATTTTACTTTCAACAAGCTACAATAGTTCGACAAAACTCTCCGGACTCATCCTTAAACATGCTTTATATTCCAATGGATCCTCCAGTCGTAATTATTTTATCAGTTGTGATGACGCTCCTTGACTGTCTATTTTCAAAAGCCATTTCCTTGTCCACTCCATCTTCCTATTTCACTCTTCCTCGAAAACTTGGCAAGCCTCAGCGATAAATCCTTAACAAAGATCTTCACTCATTTCTTTCAATTCATCAAGAGACACAACAGAAGATAAGCACTCAGCCATTTTTCGTCACCTGCTGCCATGGCAACAGTTTCACCGTGTGAACAAGTTCTCATTCAATTGGACTAGCATTTTAGACATTCACTCAACTGGCCCAAGACAACTGGCACCGACAATTGTCCCTTCGATTGGCATCGTGTAAACCCGGTTTAATGCATTCCAAACTTTTAAGGTATTCATTCTACTCTTCTTGTCGACTATTAACTGTCAAGGCTCTTAAGAAGACCAAGTAGCCTATTTAGGCGCAATGTCATAACTTTATCCTTGTAATCGTAACAGGTTTTTGGTCTAGATAATGGTCACGAGAGTTCCTTAAAACGTGGTCAAGATTAAAACAACTAGTTAGAAAATTTTGTTGCCTTGTAATATATTAAAATTTTATTTTTGTTAGTGTGTTACAACGTATTAAAATTATATTATAATTTTCCATGTTACGTGGAAGAAAACAAATTATGTACAAAAAGCTAAGTATGATCTAAACGGTTACTTCAGACGTTTTGTTTTCATAACACGAGGAAATATTATGTCTAACAAAGACATTACAAGTGGAGCAATGGATTGTTGCCTTCCTTAGGAGAGTTATAGTCTCACAAATAGAACACTGGCCAAGTGCCTGCCACAAGTTTCTAATGAAAGTGAGACGCTTCGGTAGCTAACGATGCATTTTGCTCTGCAATATCAATAAATTATACCTATAGAATTGGCGACCAACCTGAGATCCCTTTCTATAGTCCATAGTCCTGGTAGTTTATTGAAAATTTTAATTTAATGAATTAGAACTACGCAGTTGTTTAGCGATTGTAAATAAATATAACCTAAAGCTCTATGGTTAAACAAAAAATTGAACAACATTATATTAGGAATAAAATTAGATGAAAAGCTTCTTTAACTTAAATCTTAATTATAAAGACAAATGTAGATTTAATGAAAATGATATTTCTGGAGCAAAGTACGTTCTTAAAATTTACTCCAACTCAAAAATAAACATAAACATTAAATCTACAAGCATAAGTGCGACTGAACGTCACGTCCCGACGTTTGGTTGACTGCCTTGTGTCAGTAGACGGTTATTTATTATTACATATTTGATAGCTCTCAGCGATCAGCCTGTAGGGCCTGGTATAAGGTATAGACTTCCTTGTGTCAGTAGACGGTTATTTATTATTACATATTTGATAGCTCTCAGCGATCAGCCTGTAGGGCCTGTTATAAGGTATGGACTGCCTTGTGCCAGTAGACGGTTATTTATTATTACATATTTGATAGCTCTCAGCGATCAGCCTGTAGGGCCTGTTATAAGGTATGGACTGCCTTGTGCCAGTAGACGGTTATTTATTATTACATATTTGATAGCTCTCAGCGATCAGCCTGTAGGGCCTGGTATAAGGTATAGACTTCCTTGTGTCAGTAGACGGTTATTTATTATTACATATTTGATAGCTCTCAGCGATCAGCCTGTAGGGCCTGTTATAAGGTATGGACTGCCTTGTGCCAGTAGACGATTATTTATCATTACATATTTGATAGCTCTCAGCGATCAGCCTGTAGGGCCTGTTATAAGGTATGGACTGCCTTGTGTCAGTAGACGGTTATTTATTATTTCATATTTGATAGCTCTCAGCGATCAGCCTGTATGCCTAAAACTGGCAATAAAGGATAGGCAGTATATAAAAGGGCCTGGTATAAGGTATGGACTGCCTTGTGTCAGTAGACGGTTATTTATTATTACATATTTGATAGCTCTCAGCGATCAGCCTGTATGCCTAAAACTGACAATAAAGGATAGGCATTATATAAAAGGGCCTGGTATAAGGTATGGACTGCCTTGTGTCATTAGACGGTTATTTATTATTACATATTTGATAGCTCTCAGCGATCAGCCTGTATGCCTAAAACTGGCAATAAAGGATAGGCAGTATATAAAAGGGCCTGGTATAAGGTATGAACTGCCTCGTGTCAGTAGACGGTTATTTATTATTACATATTTGATAGCTCTCAGCGATCAGCCTGTATGCCTAAAACTGGCAATAAAGGATAGTTGGTATATAAAAGGGCCTGATATAAGGTATGACGTCACTTACGCATGGTCGCGTTCCGTAAGAATACCTCTCTATCGGGGCCAAATCCGTGTCACCCCTTTATAAGGGCAAGGATAGAACTTTCAAGGTAGGACTATGTAAAAGAACTTCTGATTCATTGGTTGGGAAAAGAAAAACGACGGGGAAACGAGTTCGTTTTGTTGTTTACTTGCAGTATAATCGCTCACAACCGAGTCGAAGATGGGTGACTACCCGCTACCCAGTGCTATTACAGTGTTACATGAGATACCCAAATTATTCGCTGTGTACTCTAACATATTCTTACACAAATGCAATATGAGAATGCATTACTTTGTTCATGAAATACTTAATCGACACTTTTGCAAAAGTTTAAAGTTAGTTCTTTTGAAACAAAATAATTCTACGCTGAATATAATTTGATAAGTTTGATTCTTAATTAGGACGATGTGAAACGTATTATAGTCTTACATTTTTTTAAAAATTCGTAAGTTAGCCAAAAGGGTTCAAGAGCATTATTAACTTTAGGTATTGGAAGACATAATAAACTGTAGAGTAAAGGTTAAATTTTGAGCATTGGAAAACTTAGTGAATTGATGAGTAAAAGCTTAATTTTGAGTATTGGAAAACTTAATGCATTGATGAGTAACAGCTTAATTTTGAGCTTTGGAAAACATAGTAAATTGATGAGTAAATGCTTAATTTTGAGCATTAAAAACATAGTAAATTCATGATTAAAAGCTTAAATTTGAGCATTGGAAAACACAGTGAATTGATGAGTAAAAAGTGGAGTTTTGGCTTGAGTCAACGTTGGACAGCCTTGGTAAAATCCTTGGTTTTACGTTATTTATTACCCTCTTTACCCATTAATGGATTTATATATTTCTAAAAGCTTTAACTCTGTGAAAACATTCTACGATTCACATTATAAGAAGGCTATATAAATCTTGTCCCTCTCACACGAACGTGACCAACACACTCTTCTCTTACTCCATTAAATCCAGTGTAACTTCAACATTCCAGATGTCTCCGGAATGTAATCACGCTCCAGCACATTGTGTTGCAGTTTTTATGCGCTCGCACATAGTGGGATCGGAATGTAGATATCTTAATTGATTCACAAAAGTTTTTTTTTGTTTGAATGTTTAGATGTACGACAAAGAAATTTAGAATTTACCACTATTTCAGTTTGTTTCTAGAATTGTTACAATGTTTTAAAACATTATTTGTAGTTAGAGGGTAATTCCACACAGAAAGACAAATATTTTCAGTGAGAAACTTACAGTGCGCTTTGCTTTTATCATTCTAATAGCTTAAATATGGAGTTATTGTGTCACATAGTTTTAAAACTATTTGTAGTTAGAGGGTAATTCCACACAGAAAGCCAAATATTTTCAGTGAGAAACTTACAGTGCGCTTTGCTTTTATCATTCTAATAGCTTAAATATGGAGTTATTGTGTCACATAGTTTTAAAACATTATTCGTAGTTAGAAGGTAATTCCACACAGAAAGCCAAATATTTTCAGTGAGAAACTTACAGTGCGCTTTGCTTTTATCATTCTAATAGCTTAAATATGGAGTTATTGTGTCACATAGTTTTAAAACATTATTTGTAGTTAGAGGGTAATTCCACACAGAAAGCCAAATATTTTCAGTGAGAAACTTACAGTGCGCTTTGCTTTTATCATTCTAATAGCTTAAATATGGAGTTATTGTGTCACATAGTTTTAAAACATTATTTGTAGTTAGAAGGTAATTCCACACAGAAAGCCAAATATTTTCAGTGAGAAACTTACAGTGCGCTTTGCTTTTATCATTATAATAGCTTAAATATGGAGTTATTGTGTCACATAGTTTTAAAACATTATTTGTAGTTAGAAGGTAATTCCACACAGAAAGCCAAATATTTTCAGTGAGAAACTTACAGTGCGCTTTGCTTTTATCATTCTAATAGCTTAAATATGGAGTTATTGTGTCACATAGTTTTAAAACATTATTTGTAGTTAGAGGGTAATTCCACACAGAAAGCCAAATATTTTCAGTGAGAAACTTACAGTGCGCTTTGCTTTTATCATTCTAATAGCTTAAATAATATGGAGTTATTGTGTCACATAGTTTTAAAACATTATTTGTAGTTAGAGGGTAATTCCACACAGAAAGCCAAATATTTTCAGTGAGAAACTTACAGTGCGCTTTGCTTTTATCATTCTAATAGCTTAAATATGGAGTTATTGTGTCACATAGTTTTAAAACATTATTTGTAGTTAGAGGGTAATTCCACACAGAAAGCCAAATATTTTCAGTGAGAAACTTACAGTGCGCTTTGCTTTTATCATTCTAATAGCTTAAATATGGAGTTATTGTGTCACATAGTTTTAAAACGCAAAGTCTGTTTAAAAGTATTAGGCCTGAGGTAAATGTAACGACAAACATTGCTTCCAGTATTGTGGTAATACTGTAAAATATTGATTCATTATTAAAGTTTATAAAACTTAATACATCACTGTAAAAGTGATTAAAATTACATAGAATTAAAAACCTTTTGGAGGATATATCCGCGTTATGAATTATTTGCTTCCAGTATTGTGGTAATACTGTAAAATATTGATTCATTATTAAAGTTTATAAAACTTAATACATCACTGTAAAAGTGATTAAAATTACATAGAATTAAAAACCTTTTGGAGGATATATCCGCGTTATGAATTATTTGCATTTTAAGTACCTTTTGTAATATTCGAGTGAACCTTCTTAGAACACAGCATATAAAAGCAACTGTAAAGAACTTATCTGTAAGACGTGACATATTTAGGAGTGTCTTGTAGAACAAGTTACAATCCGATTGACGGATTCCCCCGAAGATTTCTGACAGTCATTCATGGTAGTAAAGTGTTTTGGAGGTTAGCTATTAAGCAATTTTCAAATTAAATTTCCTAAATATTCACAAATATCCTATATTTGTTTAAATTATATACTCCTTATATTTGTAAGTGTGATTTAATAAAAAGAGCTGTATTTAATACTCCTGGTTATTTCACTTTCTCGTAAGAT